>BQNB010019666.1:0-28640 GCA_026074375.1 Tanacetum coccineum | reverse complement strand
CCTTCTAATGACTCTAAACGAATAGGGAATTGTGTGTGAGAGTTGTGTGTGATATGAGAGGCAAAGGGGCCTTATATAGGCTTTTTCGGGGGCCAAGTGAGTCACACTTACAAATAAGTGTGGCGCACTTTAGGTGTAAATGCTATCCTAATTAATGGCATTAAATTCTCTTAAATTTGAACAGAAGTGCGCCACACTTTTTTAGAAGTGCACCACACATTTAGTACTTTCAGCACTTGGTCTTTCGCGTGGTTGCTGATAACTGAATTCTCTTCGTGTGGCCACTTATATCAATTAAAACGGATTTCGTATGACCGAGTTATGATCAAAATAGTGAACAAGGCTGATTAGACAGAAAGTGCGCCGGTTTTTGGGCAAGTGCGACGCACTTTTGGTTATTTAAGCAAGTGGCCTTTTCCAAAGTTGTAGATAATTGAATTCTCTTTCCGTGGCCACTTAAATCAACTCAATCCGAGTTCGTATGCTCCAGTTATGGCCAAAACAGTGGGTAGGTGTCGGGAGATCATTCAGTTTTAGTTATTTCTTCGTTTAAGCTTCAATTCTTCATGTAATCTTCTGTATTCTTCCACGACATGTACCTAGAACATATAATAGCAAATATACTTGATTAAGTACTAAAAGTTCACGAGAAATGATCAAATAAATGCAAATAACGTTGCTGAAAACATGTACAATTTAGGCGTTATCAGTATAAATCTTGTTTATCCTTTGAATATAATCTTTACTGAATTCATGATGAATGTTATGTGTTTTGTTACTTATTTGATAATGGAGTAGTCATCCTGCGTTTGTTTGGGCAATATGTGATCTTGGATATGGAGCGTTTGGATATGTGTTTATTGAATTGGTAAAACATATTTTATACAAGAATGTAGGCCGAAAGGGTTCTTTTATATATGTGTTTAATCATTCCACTTAATATATTGGTTATAATAACTTATAAAGGCCGAAATTTGTTGTTATTAATTGATATAATCACTTATTATATTTAAAGGCCGAAAGGATTTGTAACTTGTGAAATCTTTATTCTCTAAACTTGTAAACACTATCCTAAACACTTCATTGTCTTAGTGATCATTGCCTAAACAAACATACATTAATCATTTGCTTGAATTGCTTTCTTTACAATATTCGTTATATGCACGATTTGGTTAATTTGATCCGTGACAATCATTTTAGCCTTAGCACTATAATTACAAACTGTGAAAACTTCAATTCCAGTGGAACGACATGGACTTACCTAAAGTTATACTATACACGAACGGGTATACTTTCTGAGTGTTGTGTTTTTAGTAAAAATCGGTATTTCTAGTTATTATAAATTTAAAGCTTGGAAAACACACATCAATTGTTGTAAATAGATCTATTGGGGTTGACACGCTCGTCCGGGTAAGTAGCGCTTACTTGACCAAGGGTATTGGTCAAACGGACGTATACCTTTCGGGAAACTCTAGGTGGTCATGGGTTGGACACCTATTGGGAAACTACTTGTAACAACATGAAACGTCAGTCCTAGTTTTGGTGTCATGAGCTTAGTGAAATTGTAATAACTTCTTTTTATATGACATTGTATTTGTTATAATGGTCATACTTGGATATCTTGTGGTCCACACTTATATTTACTTAAACCTATGAACTCATCAACATCATTTTTGACGTTTTAATCTTGTATTACTCAGGTTCGTGAATTGCATGGCTAACTTGTTGGAGTCGCATCCTCGAAATCTTTTCCTGCATAACTATGATCATTTGAATGTCATTCAAACAATTTATCATTTTATATTGAAACTATTGAATTTACTTTCTTGAAAACTTAGTGTATTTTAAATGTATCAAATGGTCACCTTTTTAACGACTCATATAGAGGTCGTTCTTTATATATCGTGTTCATGTGCTATGAAGTCACCATCCCCGGTTACCTTTTCGCTGCAATGTTTTGGAGGTGTGAGAGATTGGTATCAGAGCCAGGTTATAGAGAATTAGGTTGCATTGTTAGGCCAAGACTATAACCACTGCATCTTGACATTTTATCATAACATTCCGCGTGCATACTCACTATACGTTCACATCTATTTTATGTATATGTTTACATTTGCTTTTATATAAATGATGTTTATATATTTAGTGAAGTTGTCATAGCAACATGTCTTCTGTCTCACACATTTCCATCTCATCGGGTTCTGATGACGAGAGCACTGGTTCATCCACCTCTTACATTATCCTTTCGGACTCAAAGGCTGAGGGCGTCGCTTCACCCACCACTGTACTTGATTTTACTCCGGTTTGAGACACCGACTTAAAGTCGTTCAAGGCTCTACCATCACATGATTATGCTCCAACTTCGGATAATGACACATACACTAAGCCTTTTAAGGAGGATCCTCAAGAGGCAGACCCGGAGGAGTCTTCTGAGGAGGACCCCTCAGAGGAGGATTCAACGGTCGAGGATCTGATGGAGGATGATGAGCCACTACAGGTGTAGGATATTGGATATGATAACACAATGAAAGATTTTAGTAATCAGTATAAATATTGCCTGTGATCAGGTAGAATTCCAAAAGGGATTTCCTTGGCAGGTTTTGCAGTCTTGTGCTATCGTCTCAAACCGAGCTCTCAAAAGTAGACACAGTCACGGGATTGAGTGAACCAGTGAATTAGAAACCCACTGATTAATGAGAAATTGATTTGAAAATCAGTCGTGTGTCACTCAGAAAAGAGTTTTTGTGACGCATCAAAAGTTTATATCATAAAATCAAATTTCATCAGAAACACATTTGTTTTGAAAGATATACACAGTCAATGTGCTCGAAAATCAGTTGTTGAGCACATCGAAAGGTTTTTCAAAAACAACTCGTCAATTCATATACTAAAACAAGTTTAAATTCCACTTGGAATTGCCCCTTCGATGTTTTCCCGCATTGTCCACAAGTTTGATCCTTAAAAGGATCTCACAAGTTACCTACCAAGAGCTTGTTTGATGATGGCTCTAGAAGGATTTCCATATTCATTGTGAGTACTTACGTATCACTTGGATGTTCTGGCAATACCACGAGGATAATACGTAGGACTCTTAAGATCTTGCTTGTCATCACAGTGTGTAATGAACAAGCATAGTTTGTATTAGTGTCCTAACGAGATTTATGAATGATCTCATGGCTCTAGACTCAATAGTGCACTTTTGGTTTTAGTAGTCGGAGGCTGGAGCGGACTGCCACCTTTTTAATATCGTCTAACTCAAAGTGAAAGAGACGATAGAAATTTATTGATCTCGTGAGAAATGAAACAATAATCCTTTAAGGGATCTTGAGTAGCTAGGGAGGGTTGTGCAGCTTATCACTTGTTCCAGGAACATGTCTTTAATGTCAGCAATCAACCATGTAATTCTGACAGCAATATGTAGTGACCCGTTTCTTCCTCTGTTTCTTCTCCTAATGTTTAACGAGGGCCTTTCTTTTCATCTTTATCTTAACAATTCTTTTCATTCTTCAACCCCTCAGTGCTTACCGATACTCTCATTACTAGAACCTTGTTGGGGTATGGTTCCAGTACTAGCTCCATCTCAGTCCGCACTTTTCCCTTATTCTCACGTTACTCCTTTTTAATCATACCTAAGGACTTCTACACTAACTAGTGAATTGTCCCTGGGTAGATCCCTCCGTCTCTGGCAGGATTGTGGGAACGATTACCTAACCTTACCATCCTTATAACTTTAATAGAATAATTACAGGGTCGGTCTTTGGTATTTCCACAATTGCCATCATACACCATTCGCTCCCCCTCAATATGTGCATCGAATTCGAAATAGTTTAGCACATATAGGAGAGCCTACACTTGAGTCCAAAAGATCACATTTTTATCAGATTTTCATATTAAAATCACATTCTCTCCCCCGATCAAAAATTTCAAACCCTTTGAGATTTAGGATCTCAATTGATTTAAATATGGTAGAAAAATTTGGGAGAAAATGTGTCTGATTTATACAAGCCGATAATGGAACATATTAATGCTCCCCCTCAATTCTAGAGGGACATAATTCTTGTCAGTTATTATGAGTTTGTTCTAATGTTTACAAAATTTGACACAAACTCAAAAAACTGAATATACTGACACAAAACACATCTTAATCACTACTGTATAATGTACATAGTATAACAACATATATAAAAGAACCACCACCACAAGAGATGGACCTTGATGCAAGAGAAGATGTGATATTTGCGGTTTCTCTGCACAAGTCTGTAGTCTCCTTTTCTTATTTCGCCACCAACAAAGCTTTCCAGGTTACGGAAGATCCTCCTTGTCTTAAGCCATTTCTGAATGGCAAACATGAACTCCTTGCTTCTTTCGACATCTTTCCTTGTCCAAAACCGTGTGTTCAAACCCGGATTCATCCTGTTGACCTTGAATTCCTTGACGCCGTTAGTCCCCATGCCTCATCAACTCCGTTGCAGAGTGTCTTCGCTGAACTTGTGGATCGCATTGAAGCGCATGAATCAGCTGAACCCCAGATTTATCGCTAAATGTGACTGCATCTTGGAGAACAATTTACGGTGAAGTCGTGCTGAACTCAAAACAGTTGCAATCCCATCGAGGTTTGGTGAGGTTTACCCTGATCTAGAGCTCTCAATCCTCAGTTGGATGTCTTCTACCCGTGTCTGGAACACCAGTTTCTGACCATAAGTTGACTGTAGTAGAGAAATCTTCTTAACTTGGGGTGGAAGGTGGTTCAGATGACCTTGGAAGAATTCAATACGTACAGATCTCTAAGTCACTCAGGTACAGATATTTGAAGTCCTTTTCCGCAATAATATATTCATTAAGATCAGCTCTACGAAGGATGATCGTCTTCATGTAATCGTACCCGTATAATGAGAAAACTTCAAATCTGACAACACTTAAAATGCGCATATGAGTCCGTACAGCTCTGCGATCACCCTCAGATGTGTGTCTGTCAATGTAGAATCGTTGTCTTTGGAACCACCAGTGAGAAATACCATATATAGCAGCGATGTCATACTTGCATTCCTCTTCAATCCACATCTGATCGGGTACTATCTGCTCTAACCCAACATCAGGATAATAGGCCGCCTTCATCTTCGAAATTGACAATGCAGGTCTGCCACTCTTGCGACCGTATCTTAGATACTCTAAGTCCTTATTGAAGAAGAAGTCAGATTGAATTGTGACTTGACCTGGGGGACCACCCAGTGGTAGTGGTTTGCTGACATTATACCTGATGATTGACTCGTACACTTGATTGGTTAGTAGTTTATGGCATTCTTCTATTTGGTACTGAAGATGAATCACATTAGGATGGAAGACTTTGACAATTTCATATGCAGGGCCTTCCAGGTCTTGTTGTTTAAGTTCAGTGATCCCTTGCTTTTTGCAGAACCAGTCCATAAAAATTGCCATGTCACCAGTCTGCGCAAGTAACGAGTTCTCTGGTGAAGGTACATAGGTGGACACAAGAGCGGATGCCCAGTTGTTCATTGGGACAGGAAAATCAGATGATGGTATAGACCAGGCATGTTCTGGTGTAGCAGGGTTGTCTTCAGTGAGTGGCTTCCACCAATTTTGCTTCAAGTTCACTGTGGGAATATGATCATGCCCGATGTCTTCATCACCAGACAAATGTACCTGTTTGTCGGGAGCCATATCATCATCCATATGTAGATCTTCAGGAATTGATGAGACAGACGGCTTGAGTCTTGTGTCAGTAGTTGTCCAAGCCGTATATTCAGCTGAAGCAGATGTCTTCAAAGAGCTCGGAGTAGCGGTGCTTGTAGACTGATCACTCTGGTTGGTGGATGGAGGTGGAGGAGGAGGAGGCAATTGAGATGATCCAGAAGCTCCAGAAGCAAGTTGCAATTTTACAGAATGAAGTTCCTTTTTCAAATTTTCTTCCTTAATATTGCGGTCAGTGATAACTATTCTTAATTGTTCATCAATCTTTTGTTCTCTTTCCATTAATTCAAACCTGGCCCGTCTTTCATATAGTTTAACTTGTTCCTTATATGTTGCAAGTTCAGCAGTTAGTGAATTATCAACTACTGTGTTCCGTGTTGTTTTAGAGACAGATTGGGCATGAGGTTCATACATATCATTATATATCATAATGTATGCATCATTTGGAACAGAAGATGCATTGCCTTGTACAACTGGCACTGCGTTGTCCTTTATATACTGATCATATGGAATCATATTACTATCACTCGTATAATCGGCATGTGAGTCAACAACGTAGTTTGGTTGTACATCGTCATGCATCTCGTATTCTTCATGATGTTTCACAAACACATCCTGATATTGAGCCAAGTGGTCTGTACCGTCAGATAGAATGTCTGAATCATGACGATGGACGGACTCATCATACACAGTAGTATCTGCAGATGATAATATTACCTGAACATAGTTTGTGCCATGGGAGCCTCATCAACATCAGAATCAAAAGCATCACAGTCATTAACTTGAAACACATTATCCACATTAAGGGCTAAATCATGAACAGGTTGCTCATCCACATCTTCAATAATAGTGTCGTCTTGTCCACCTGCAAGAAACAATAACTGCTCTTCATCCAATGCCACCCCATTCTCTTGAGCTTGCATCAGCAACATCTTGTCTTATGAAAGTTATATCGGAGTTTCTGTGGATGCTTGGGATGAGTGGCAGTTCCTTGCAAATGTGCCCTATTACCGTTTAGTTTGTAGCACTTAATCTGCCTTGCTTGACCTGGATTAGTATTCCCAACTCTGTTTTGTGCTCCCCCATAACCAGTTGCGCCTCCACCCAGTGGATTGTTCCCCTGACCTTTATTCTGTCGACCCTGAACATTTTGAACCATAACCCTGCCGTCTTGAACTGTAGCTTGGTTCCTTGTATTAGATGAAGTTCTGAGTTAATTGTTTGTTTGAGGTAGGTGTTTTTTGTATGATTGGGTGAGTAGGGCAAGTGTATTGGTTAAATTCTCTATTAAGTTGTCCGTTGGAGAGATTCCAGTATCAGGTTGAGTATTGTCAGCAAAGTGCGGTGTAACATATGTGGATGGTAGAGTTGTAGATGATAGTGAATGGTACTGTGGGTGTGAGACATTAGACATCAAAGCAAGAGGATACAAGACAGTGTGGTTTTAGTGAATCGAACCACCACGAAATGTTCTCTATTGGCATGTGCCTCGTGTTACTTCAAATAAGCATACAACTGATCATAGTTGGAGTCCCTCAATCCTCTGTTTAGTCTTACTGCTGTCACAAATCTACCCCATTCAGGCAACATGTTGTTCACAAACTTTGAGTTCAGTTGCATTCTAGACATGGTCATCTTGATGTTCCTCATGTCATTGATGAGTTTAGCAAAACCGAACATAGTAGTCATGAATGGTCTCTCCTTTGTTCTGTCGGAAGTGTTCAAAGTCATCATACAGTTGTGATTCCCGATCTTCTTTGGTTAATTCTGAACCTTCCAGGAGCATGTTCACATTGTCCCATATGTCCTTTGCATCAGTGTAATGGTTGATAAGAGTGTAGATGTCCTTTGGTAACCCTTGAAGTAGGATGTTTGTTGCCCGAATGTCAGCATTGTACCTTTCCTTATCTTTGGGAGAAAGGTCAGAATAGACTCGAGGTCGTTCTGGACCTAGATGAAGGGCTCCTTCAGTTCCTTCAGCAAGTGTTTCCCGAAAAGTCCCCATCTGAAATGGTCCTTCATCAATTGACTTCAAGATGTTCACCCCATTCTCTTTACCTCGACAATACAGTCTAATGTTAAAGTTGAAAAAAAAATACTTCAAAAAGTTAAAATCAACACTTATTTTAAAAGTGGGGTCCTAATAAATAAACAGAATTATTGAAAATAGAGAAATATTTTGTGAAGAATGGTTACCACCGTACCTTTTTATTGCATCCGTGATGATTGTGGCCCTTGAAGATTTGTGGTCTTTAGAAGGTAGTGTGGACTCGCTTAAGTCCTTAAATCTTCGTATATTCTTCCGTTATCTTCCATGACACGTACCTAGAACATATAATAGCAAATATACTTGATTAAGTACTAAAAGTTCACAAGAAATGATCAAATAAATGCAAATAACGCCGCCGAAAATATGTATAATTTAGGCGTTATCAAATCCCTCCACACTTAGCTATTGCTTGCCCTCAAACAATTAAAGCGATAAAACAAGATCATTTATCGTGACATGAGAAAAAATCATTTTAGCATTAACAAGTGTTTACTAGTTTTATAACCTTTCAGGCATAGACATATAACAGAGCACCTCACATACAGGGAAAGTGTTTGTTTTTGAATTCACACGAGTCACTCAGATAGGGTTTTATATTTGTGAAGTCACTCAAATGCACAGACATAATCTAGGTCGCTACCATATGCTTGTACTAGACACATAAACATGCTTTTTGCGGTGTGAGCACCTAGACAGAAATCTTAAAGAGACAAAACGTGATATTGATGAGGGTGAATAGCAGATACTTGATTCCATATGCCAGAACTTTGCCTTATACTTTGAACTCTTACTATTTTTTCTTTTCTCTTTTTTTAATTCTTTTTTTATTCTTTTATTCCTTTTTTTTGAATATTTCTTTTCATTCCAGATACTGCGATAACTAAGGCTGGCACAAAACTTCTTCTTCATTGAGCACATTTTTCTTCCTCTTGGGATACATTGGGGAACTCAACACTAAAAGCGAGTGCTGCAGATACATGATTGCATATGGACTTATTTCACCTCTTATCATACGACATTGTCTATAAATTAACCTTATTGCGGTCTAGTAAATGATGATCAAGCACAAGTTCTGGAGCTACTAAATTACCGGCCCACTCATATAATTTTCAACCAATACCAATGCTCTAGAAAAGGTGACAAAACCAGATATACACATCCATAACGATGGAATAGATACATATGATTGCTCACTCCTTAACTCGAACAAGTTAAAGGCATCAATTATCTTAGGTATCAAAGATGGATACCCGAATTCCTTAAGATCTAGAGACGAACCTTACAATTTAAGTGGGTTGATTTTGTGCTAGTTAAAATATTAATCTAGTTGGATTTGCCTAACTAAGCGTATGCATTTTTTTAAATTTTCCAGAAAATATCAGTTGAAAGTTAGAAAATTTCTGCAGGGCAAACATGGAGGGACATGATTAATTTTTCTTATTTTCTACCCCTCCACACTTAAGTTGAACATTGCCCTCAATGTGAGAACTAATAAATATAGAAAATAGGGAAAATTAAAGGAAAACGGTACTTCCCAGGGCATAGAGAGATATAGCTACGTTGAAGCTATCCTTGAGTGATTCCATTACATTCTATTTTTGTGAGGAGTGAGAGCTCCTCCATACTTAAGTAGAGCATTATGCGTAAAATTGAAACATCCCGGGGCTCATAAGTGCTTGGCTAAATTATGAAGGATATGGCGTGAAACGACCAATCCAAGCTCCACCTGTTTTATTTAATCTGCATAATAAACACAACTACAAAAACATTAAATACAAAAGCGCACTTTCGTAGGCACCACGGTTGCATTAAGCGCATGCAACAAGCCTTTAAACCCCTTAGTGTCCTGAGTGGATGAGTTATAGTCTCGTGAGGGTTTTCAACGAACACACCCACAAACTTTGATAAATTTCTTTTTGGATGCAGAAATCAAGGTACGAGACACACCGGCCGAATGCGTGACATACTTAAAGACTGCAAAGTTTTTGTTTTATATATATATATATATATATATATATATATATATAACAAATATTTATTATTATTTAATATACTTAACTCGATTTAAGATTCCTTAATGATACGGTTTAAGTGGGAATGATCCACTCTTAAAGCTTGAGGATATGGTATTTTTGGAATATATTCACGGAATAGATATTCATTTGTTTTAATCACTTGATATTCCTTTTTTGCTGTTTTAATAGGTTTATCCCTTCTGATTTTATTGTTAGAATAATAGGACGGTGGTGAAGCTTTCTGAGTTTTTCGGAGAAATCACTCGACTTTCCACTCCTGGCGAATACGGCATTCACTTGCTCGGTTTGAGCTTGAGGAGGAGGTTGTGGTTCAGTCCTATCGGTTTGTTCTGAAGATATGTTTTGAGATCTCGACCACTCATCTATTTTTATTTCCATGTTTTTAAAGATAGTTTGGAAATTCCTTTCATTTTGCTTCATCTTTAAAATCATATCGTTAATATTATTTTTGACAAACATATTTGAAACTCTTCGATCATCCATGTTGGGATCTGAGATTTGATAATTACAAAACTAAATATGCAAAATTGAAGAAAGATGAAACAACAAGGACTTAATGTGAAATATTAAGTTAGCTTTCTATGTAAGCTAGGTTTTTTTGTAAACCCTAGAATCTCTAGTATATAAAGAGATGTAGGGCGTCTGGTTTAAGTATCCATCATAGTTAGATCTCTCCAATGAAAGTCTAGACATACAAAGAAAACGTGTGTATTATTAGTTAGCTTATTACTTAGTTTATAGTTTATTATTAGTATGAATAAAGAAAACCTTGTTTATAACATTGATGTTCTTATTTATTCCGCTGCATATTATGTTATTCAATGTTATTATATCCTAGATGGGCAAAACGATTCTCCACAATTGGTATCAGAGCATGTTGCTCTTGATATCTAGGGTTTACAAGGTTTTTGTCGTGTCTATTTTCTGTTTTTGTTGAAAAAGAAGCAGGATCTGATGGTACGAATGGAAAAACAAACGTTTAGGGTTTCCAAAAACCCTAACTCAATGTCCTGATAACATTAGGGTCTCATTATTCTTTAAATATTGGCTGCTGCGTGTTGGTAACAACTCTGATGTACATGATCTACTGCTTGTTAAAGGTCTGCTGATGATTCCTCACTCGTTCATTCAGGTTTCATGATTCTTTGTTTATCCTAATCACTGCCTAAAGTTTGATGAATAGAGTTGGTTCAGAACCCTTGACGATTATGCTATGTATAAGATATTAATGCTACTGTTGCGTAGGTTTATGAAAGAAGCAATATTAAAAACCCTAATTCCATTATTAAGGTTCTGATGATATGGATCACGTATTGTTTCTGGTAGCATTGGTAGCATAGTGATAACAACTGATTAACAGGAATTCAAGGATTTTTATTGATCATTGTTGTTAGGCAGCAAAGATTTCATGTTAACAGGTTGCAAAGGTATTCTTATGTGTTTCAGCAGATTAGGAAATGAGATTTGCAGGTTATTGGGTTCACTGAAGAAAGAATGATGGAAGAAGAATGATGATTAGAATGGATCTGTTGGTCGTGGTCAAGCTGGTATTGAATATGGATGAATAATTTTTGGCAGTATACTTGTATGGATGCTGATTTTGTGGGCAGTTACGTACTTGGCATATATAATAGAATCTCATATATTATGGGATCCTAATTTTTAGTGTAACACCCTCAATTTAGCTCGGTCAGCGGAAGGGTCCAATGGTGTTACTTATTAGCACAATAACTCAAATCACAGAAAATGACTCAAAAAGAGACGTTTTAAGAAAATTTCATTCATTCGAATAATAAAAGTTTACATCACGGTCCCAAATTAAGTTTTACAACATCATACAATATTTTACAAAACGTTTTCGAATGAATAATTAATTAGCGGGCCTTCATGTCTCCATCAATCCGAATTACCTTCAAGGACCTGAGATAAAACATGCTAAAAGTCAACAATAATGTTGAGTGAATTCATAGAGTTTATATATATAAACAATAAAAATTTTCCGAACACAAGTATCATTTCTCAAAATTTATCTGGATATAACGATGTGGATCAGACAACGTTATAGGGGGATTATTATAAGCCTCATGACATCGAACCTTACCATATATTCAGTAATTTTGCCCACTATACACCCTCGCTATGAGTGTCTCTTATTCTCTATACAATGCATCCGTGGTGTTATGTTCCCAACACAAGACGATAGCTAGTCGTCACGGATCGGAGGTGGTAATCTCCAAATAGTACTATTTCATGTATAAGCGTATGCCTTATTCCCGGCAATTAACAATTCATGATATTTCCGCGGGACTTTTTATTTAGCGAGTTAAAGCTAACTTATAATAATCAAGGCTACTAGCATACATTCGGGTCCCTTGTGTTCTATTTTAAAAACAAGCATGTTATCTCCCTCGCGGGTTTCTAAAACAATTAAAATGTAAAAATGCGAGGCTATGAACTCACTTGATAATGTCGGAAGAAAATAGATCGGCGATAAACGAACTTGGTCGTCGGCACGTAATCACCCGGAACCTATACAACATGTATGGGTTTTAGGTTTCTATGTCGGTAAAAATTAATAATGACGACAAAATAGACAAGTATGTATATGTAGGTATGATGATCAAGTTATAATTGGGTAAGTTAAATCACACTTAAGTTTTCTAAGTAAAAAGTATGTCATTTTTACTAGTTTTATTAATTGCTAGATTTTACTAGTTTTAACCTAATTGGTCCAAAAAGCCCAATAGGCCCAATTATAAGCCCATTAAGTAATTTGGTCTATTTTAATGGTCCATGACCAGGCCTTAGTCCAAATATTAGGCCCAAGTGGGTTGGGTCCAATGCTAAGCCCAATAAGTCTTTTAAATATAATTAGTGTAATTGGGTCTAGTGGCCCATTTAAGTCTTATGGCTTATTTTAAGTTTATGTGTATAACTTGTATAAATTTTTCGGGTTTTCGAGGTCGATATAAGTTTAAGGTCAGTAGGTTCAATATATAAAAACTCCTAGAAGTGGGTCCTACCACCTCGGGTTTTCGTAGCAAAACACTTTACAAACTTTTAGTATGGTTATAGACGTAAAAGTTTTATATAGGTTTATGTTTATAAAAATAGTTGTATCTCTTTAACCATAAATAATATACTTATAATATTTACATTTCTAGTTTCATATTTAAGTGTACATTATAGATTATAAGTTATTTCTATACTTAATTTTGAGTGGACATATACTTAAAGTCATTTCTTTATACCAAAGTCATTTTTTCATTTTTTGGCTGAAACTCACTTTTGACTATTTTTGACGCCATTTGAAAACCATAATGATCTGAGAAAGCATCCAATTGATTCTATTTCTTCATATGCTTAGCTACAATTCATCTCTTTTTAGTATTTATCAACTCAATTCGTATGTCTCAACCTTTTAATCAATCAAGACATCAAAGTCAGCTTAGGTATCGTTTGAGTAAAATGAGTGTAATCATCACTCAATTTTTACATTCAAGAGTTGATTCAAATTGCTACTAGCTCACAAAACAATTTTCCACAACTTAGATAAGTCAAATCAGTTGTTTATCATACTCAAAAATGTCAAACTTTCTGTTTACTTCTGCCCTAATTTTTCTAGTGATTTCCACCATGTTTTAAGTTAGGTTTATCCATTTTCACCCTAATCTAGTACACACAAAGCCCCAATAAACTTTTGATCATCATATTCATCATATTTACATTTACATTTATGAATAAAAATACAAAGAAAATACAAGAATAATAAAAATAAGTAAAGATTTATACCCACAAAGTCTTGAATCTTAACCCAATATCTCTAGAACATCATCATTTCTCCATGCAATACTCTATGAAAACTTGAATTAATTCAGCCCCTAATGTGTGTAGAAACCTTCTTTCAACTTCTTTAATTCATCTTCAAAATATAGGGTTATACTTAAGGTATCTTCTTAATTGGTGTAGTAATTTTTGATCTTGAAATTTTTGTATGAAATAGGTGTTTGGGTGAGGGTTGTGGCCGGCTAGGGAGGAGGAGAGAACAAAGATGTATAACTTGGTAAACTATGGGAGAAAATGAAAGGCACATTGGTTTTGTTATAAGGTGTGCATGCAAGGGACTTAAGACACTTGTCTTAGTCCTTGCACCATATCATGCCACGCCTCATGTGAGGTGGTGGTGATGAGTTTTAAGTTTAAATTTTATAAACTTTGATGTTTAGTGTATAATTTTTAAGATAGGTAGGTAGTTTTGAGGCTAACGGGTATTAACGTAAAATAAAACGAGAGTTAAGGCGAAACCACGAGGTAAAAACGAATATGATAAAAATAATTCTACATTAAACGGAATACTTTTCTGAAAAGTTTAATTTACGTACGGTTCAAGACGGATAATTGTTTTAAGCATAGCTCGTAATTAATTAAAACGACGATTTCAATAAAATGTCTAAATGTAAATAAAAGTAACTTGTTTAAAATTTATAAATTAATATGAATAAGAAATGGATTGACCTTAAATAAGGGGGTTACATCCTCCATCCTTACGGGACGACGCCCCGCGCTCGATTAACGCCACTCTCGCTCTTGCTCGGAAATAGATGCGGATACTTCTTCATGAAAAAGTCTTTTCTTTCCCATGTAAATTCTGGACCTCTCCGTGAGTTCCAACGAACCTTAACAATAGGAATTTTGCTCTGCTTCAATTGCTTTACTTCACGGTCCATAATTTCCACGGGCTCTTCGATGAAGTGCAATTATCGTCCGAGGAGAGCGCGAGAGAGCGAGTCTCTCTATCTGGACACACACACACACACATCTCGCCGCAAGCACTTCTTGAGATCGAAACTGAAACGTATTATGAAAAACCACGATGTTCTTCCGGTAACTCTAAACGAACGCCCAGGACCAATTCTTTCAAAAATCTGAATGGTCCCCACATAACGTGACACAACTTCCCCTTTACCAAAGCGAATTACACCTTTCCCAAGTGAAAACTTTGAGCATAACCATATCACCCACATTAAACTTCATCGGCCGTTCTTCTTAATCAGCATAACTCTTATGTCGGCTTTCTTTGCCGGTGAGCAAACGATCTTTATTTGAATGATATATTCCGGTGGTCTCACGAATAACTCGGCCAGTTAGTTGATTTCATGATCCCCAGCTTCACTCCAATAAACGCGATCGTGCCCTTCTCCCGTAAAGTGCTTCAAATGGGTGCCACCTTGTATGCTACATGGTAACTTTATTATAGAGAGAACTCGACCAAGGCAAGGACGAGCACCAACTTCCACCGAAATCAATTACTGCAGCATGCAATAATACAATCATTAAGAGTTTGGATCGTTCTCTCACTATTGACAATCTGTTCCTGTGTATGCTGTACTCATATTTAAGTTTGTCCCTAAAGCGTTTTGAAGTGACCTCCAAAACCCAGACGCAAATCGACTATCACGGTCCGAAATGATCGACAATGATACCCTATGTCTACAGACAACTTCCTTCAGATACTGCCAGGTGAGTTTTTCCATACTATCAGTCTTCTTCATCGGCAAAAAGTGAGCCGATTTAGTCAACCGATCAACAATTACCCAAATAGAATCGTAACCACTAGACGTTCTCGGAAGACCCGTAACAAAATCCATAGTAATTACGATCCACTTCCATTCCAGAATTTCAGTTTGGTTTTCTCAGAAGTCCTTACGTCGCTGATGCTCGACCTGACTTTGGCACACTAAGGTCATTTTCTAACATATGTAGCAATTTCGGCTTTTTCATATCTGTCACCACTATAATTTCTTCAGATCCTTGATACATTTTGTCAAACCCGATGGATAGAATATTTCGACTTATGAGATTCGTGCATAATCAAGTCTCGTAGTCCGCCAAACAACGGCAACCACACACGATTTTCAAAATACCGAATCCCGACGGTGTGAATCATTAAGATAGGCTTAACAGTCGACCTCGAGATCTCTCTCTCTCCGGGCGGAATGGTGGACAGAGTCTTTTTCACAGCTTCCAGTTGGCCTTGAGTATCCTTTCGGACAGATCGGTGTGTAAGTAACATCACCAAAGATCGAATCCCATCTCTATAGGTTTCTCTCGAACTTTCTGCTAAGAGCATCGGCTACCACATTGGCTTTGCCAGGATGGTAACGTATTTCGCAATCATAATCACTTAATAGCTCAATCCATCGCCGTTGCCTCATATTTAGCTCCTTTTGATCCAAAATGTATTGTAAGCTCTTATGATCGGTGTACAACAACACACTGTTGTACCCATAGAAGGTAATATATCCAGAGCCTTAGAGCAAAAACCCACATGCACCCAATTCAAGATAGTTAGTTGTGTAGTTTTCTTCATGTGTGTTTCTATGGGGGGGAATGGAAAGCATAGAATCACTTTAGCACGTTTGCCATTAGTATCCGCACCATTATCCCTGGAGTGATGATTCGCATTAATCCAGATAGATGATGGAACATAGGCAATGATAAAAAATTGGAGTAAATTGTTCTTGCGTTAGGATTTTGGAATGATTACTTAAGATATAGGTAAACCAGCCGGAATATCTTTTTCTTTTGTGTAAGGTGTTGTAGAGGCTGAGAATAAAAGAAATCAAATCGGATGATCATTATTTAATAGCAGGATAATCAAATTATTTTGATATATTCATTGAGGCGACTTCAGAACAGGTCATTTTTTTGACAGCTTCAATTTTTGCGGATCAACATGGGACACTTCCCTATTAATAACATGCCAAGAGTGAACGGACTCCAACCAGAAATCAGATTTTGAGAATTTTGGCGTACAAGTTCTCTTTCTGAGCAGTCCAAAATGATCTTTAGGATGGCTCACTATTTCCTCCTTGGTCTTGGAGTAGATGAGAATTCAGCGAGTTGTGTGATAGCAAATTAAATCAAGAATATGGAACGTTGCAGAGCAGCGATTACATCAAATCCATGAAACAGATGCTGTTGCGATGGGGTGTGGGGTGATTGAAATTACGGATTCACTTTTGGAATTAAAAATGAAAATTAATTGTTCGAAAAGCGGTGATGGGAATATCCTCTTCTCGAACGCGCAGTTGATGATACCCCGAACGTAGATCAATTTTCGAATATACACTTGAACCTTGAAGTTGATCGAATAAATCGTCAATTCTCGGGAGAGGATAACGGTTTTTGACCGTCAACTTATTCAGTTCACGATAATCGATACACATACGAAATGACCCATCCTTTTTCTTTACGAACAATACCGGAGCTCCCCAATCCTTTTTCCAACAATTCTTTCAATTGCTCAGACAATTCCTTCATTTCTGACGGGGCCAAGCGATAAGGTGCACGGGCAACTGGAGCAGCACCCGGCACGAGATCAATTTTGAATTCAACTTGTCGAGACGGGGGAAGTCCCGGCAAGTCATCAGGGAATACTTCTGGAAAATCACAAATTACCGGTACATCTTCAAGACGTTTCTCAGATTTCTCCTTCTCGGTAACGTGAGCTAAGAGTAGATGACATCCTCTTTCGATGTATTTTCTTGCCTTAATACAGGATATCACTTTTAATCGGGAAGAATTGCTATCACCCTTAACCACTAACGTTCGATTCTTAATCGGAATGTGCACCTCCTTTTTACCACAGATGATGACGGCATCATTATCAGCTAACCAAATCTAAATGCACAATTATTACATCAAAACCACCAGTTCTATAGGCATTAGATACGAATTAAATTAGGTGGTTGACTAGATTAAAGTGCACCCCTTTAATACGGTATTTTGTACTGGCACCTTCCGTCGGCTAACTCGACCTAATAACACACCTTATTCTTTTCCGGTTCGTTATCAATAAATGGATAAGGAATAGCATTAAGAACTCTTGTCCGACCCCGAGTCAAACAACATGTTAAAATAACGATTATTGAGCAGAAATGTACCAGTCACCACATTTGGGCCTTGGGCTTGATCAACATCTTTTACGGCATAAATATGACCACTTGCATTCCTCCCATCCTGCTTCTTCTTCTATCCGGGGACACCAATTCACTGTGGCAAGGTGATTTTCGGGTCCCCACACTTGTAACAAACCTTAATCGGCTCAGTATTAGCACCAGTGGCTACTCCTTTACCACGACAATCCTTAGCAATATGTCCCCTTTTTCCACATTTATTGTATTTCACCAGACAATTTCCAAAATGGAACACGTTACACCTATTGCACTTCGGGGCGTGCCCTCCTTGGTTTACATTTTTACCTTGAGCTTGAGTCATGCCCTAGCATCCTTCCAATCCTTCGATTATTGTTTTTGATTGTGACGGTGGGTTGTCACGGTGTCTCCCCGGTTGTTACCGCGATTGCCTTTATTACTCCTTGATTTCCACCTTCCCATTTTCTCTTGTTTTGCTCAGCATTCTTTTCCTTCCATCCTTGAACTTTCTGCTCCATAAGACCATGCGCCATCCTTATAGCTTCATTTGAGAAAAGTTGGCTTAGACGAATAAGTCCTCACCTGAATGTATGTTGGCAATCCCTTGATAAATTGAACTGATCTTCTTTTTTATAGAAGGAACACCTCAGGACATAGTAAAACCAAATTCGTCTGAATCGGTTGGTGGTAAGCAGCTATGTCTTGGTCCCTTAACCTTAAATTTCTCAACTCATCTTCCATCCTGATATTTCTTCTCAGGACAGAATTCTTCCAACCTTCATCTTCTTCATATCACCATGATTATCCCGTTTGCCCTCTGCTAAATCCGAGGGTGGCAACTTGAGTGTTCCACCAGGTAAAGCACTACTTGAAGGGTAGCAGCAGCAAACTTACTTTGTCCTTTCACGCATTCGCTGATCCCAAAGTACATTTTTTTATTTTTTTACTTTTCATCGTCACAACCAACGCAAGTTCAATAGCCTCCACCTTTACTCATGGGAAATGGTAGGACCACACTGAATGAAAATTGAGAAAGTACAATCCCTGGCCTGTATGCCCTTCGTACCTCCTTCATTGCCTGCACCTTCCCTTTTCAAGGTCCCCCAGCATCTGTTATGTTCCTGGTGGCACGATCGGCGTCAAGAGCTTTCTTCACTTTGTCGGCAACTAGCTTGGCAATAGCAGCTTGCGACATTTGTTTAGGAGCCATGATTCTATCACGACACAGGAAAAGAAAAGTGTAAGTACTCATACCATTGGTATAATTATAACTTACAGGAATAATAAAATCATCATATGAGTAATAATCAAGGAAGCGAACAGTTGGATAATCATATAAGCAATCACAACATAGTAATTAAAGATCAAAGTAGTTATCTTCATTAAGTACCAAAATTAGGACAATGCTATAGTGTTTTACAAAACGTGACCTAAACATGACTTAGGTCATTACTAGCACTAGTACTATGTCAACTAACCGACAGGCCGGTTTAGTGACTACATGATCCAATAAGAAGAACTACTAATAATACTAAGCTACTAGGAGTCATCCTACATAAATCCGAATAGAACTGCGGTGTTTACATAGAGAACAAAATACACCTGGCAGCACAAGGTCACTAACTGGCACTAGCAGTTTAGTGTACTATCCAAAAGATCCTAGATCGACAAGGTAAGAAAGGAAGAAAAATGACTACTGGCCCTCCGGAGGCGGTCCTGGAAGTCTCTTCTCCAACACAGTGAGGCGCTCTTCCATCCATAGCATGTACTGCATCAAGGTACCCTCACGATTGTGCATCTCAGCCACTGTAGTCTGCAACTGCTGGTTCTTCGACCTGGATTCATGTAGAGCTGTCTGCAAGGTCTGCACCTGCTCCTCTAAAGCAGTCACTCTAGGGTGAGTCTCCCCAATGGCAATGCTGTTAGTCGCCTCAATATCACTCACCTCTACTATCGTCCTCGCCAACGCTCCCTGTCTATCTCTCAGTTTATCCACCTCTCTATATAAGTCATCAATCACCTGAGGCTGAGCTGCGATAGCCGTAGATGGACCTCCAACCTCGTAGATGCTCAGGTTAGGCGCATCCACAACATCACCATCATCATCCTCATCATCCATCTCCTCCTCGTCAGACTCCGAGTCTACCATCGGCTCATCCATCTCTCCTAGTGGTACATCCCACTCTATCCATCCATTATCCTAATCACTGCCTAAAGTTTGATGCATAGAGTTGGTTTAGAACCCTTGACGATTATGCTATGTATAAGATATTAATGCTACTGTTGCGTAGGTTTATGAAAGAAGCAATATTAAAAACCCTAATTCCATTATTAAGGTTCTGATGATATGGATCACGTATTGTTTCTGGTAGCATTGGTAGCATAGTGATAACAACTGATTAACAGGAATTCAAGGATTTTTATTGATCGTTGTTGTTAGGCAGCAAAGATTTCATGTTAACAGGTTGCGAAGGTATTCTTATGTGTTTCAGCAGATTAGGAAATGAGATTTGCAGGTTATTGGGTTCACTAAAGAAAGAATGATGGAAGAAGAATGATGATTAGAATGGATCTGTTGGTCGTGGTCAAGCTGGTATTGAATATGGATGAATGATTTTTGGCAGTATACTTGTATGGATGTTGATTTTGTGGGCAGTTACGTACTTGGCATATATAATAGAATCTCATATATTATGGGATCCTAATTTTTAGTGTAACACCCTCAATTTAGCTCGGTCAGCGGAAGGGTCCAATGGTGTTTACTTTTATTAGCACAAATAACACCAATCACAGAAAATGACTCAAAAAGAGACGTTTTAAAGAAAATTTCATTCATTCGAATAATAAAAAGTTTACATCACGGTCCCAAATTAAGTTTTACAACATCATACAATATTTTACAAAACGTTTTCGAATGAATAATTAATTAGCGGGCCTTCATGTCTCCATCAATCCGAATTACCTTCAAGGACCTGAGATAAAACATGCTAAAAGTCAACAATAATGTTGAGTGAATTCATAGAGTTTATATATATAAACAATAAAATTTTTCTGAACACAAGTTTCATTTCTCAAAATTTATCTAGATATAACGAGTGGACCATAACAACGTAAAGGGGGATAATAAAGCATCATGACATCGAACCTTACCTATATATTTTAGTAATTTTCCCACTATATCACCTCAGCTATGAGTGTCCTCTTATTCTCTATACAATGCATCTGTGGGGTTTATGTTCCCAACACAAGAATAGCTAGTCGAACACGGATCGGAGGTGGTGAATCTCCAAATAGTACTAATTCAGTATAAAGCGTTATGCCGTATTCTCGGCAATTATCAATTTCAGATATTTCCGCGGACTTTTTATGTAGCGAGTTAAAGCTAACTTATAATAATAAAGGCGTTACTAGCTACATTCGAGTCTTGTGTTCTATTTTAAAAACAAGCATGTTATCTCCCTCGCGGGTTTCTAAAACAATTAAAGTGTAAAAAATATGCGAGGCTATGAACTCACTTGATAATGTCGGAAGAAAATAGATCAGCGATAAACGAGCTTGGACGTCGGCACATAATCACCCAGAACCTATACAACATGTATGGGTTTTAGGTTTTATGTCGGTAAAAATTAATAACGACTCCAAAATAGACAAGTATGTATATGTAGGTATAATGATCAAGTTATAATTTGGTAAGTTAAATCACACTTAAGTTTTCTAAGTAAAAAGTATATCATTTTTTTTTTTTTTTTTTTACCTATTTTACTAAGTTTTTATTAATTGCTACACTTTACTAGTTTTAACCCAATGGTCCAAAAAGCCCATAGGCCCAATTATAAGAGCCCAATAAGTAATTTGTCCATTTTAATGGTCCATGACAACCTTATCCAATATTAGTGCGAGCGCGCGCTGAGTGTGAGAGTGTGCCATGCTAAGCCCAATAGGTCTTAAAATTGATAAATTAGTGTTTTGGCCTAGGTTGCCCATTAAGAACCTTGGCTTATTTTAAGTTTATTGTGTATAACTTGTAAAAATTTTTCGGGTTTTCGAGTTCGATATAAGTTTAAGTCAGTAGGTTCAATATATAAAAAACTCCCAAAAGTGGTCCTAGCCAACCTCAGGTTTTCGTTTGCAAAAACAGACCTTTAACAAACTTTTATTATGGATATAGACGTAAAAGTTTTATTTAGGTTTATGTTTATAAAAATAGTTGTATCTCTTTAACCTTAAATAATATACTTATAATATTTACATTTCTAGTTTCATGTTTAAGTGTACATTATAGATTATAAGTTATTTATATACTTAATTTTTTGAGTGGACATATACTTAAGTCATTTCTTATACAAAAGTCAATTTATCATTTTTGTCTAAAACTCACTTTTACCATTTTTGACTCCATTTGAGAAAACCATAAAGATCGAGAACCATCCAATTGATTCTATTTCTTCATATGTTTAGCTACAATTCATCTCTTTTTAGTTTCTATCAACTCAATTGGTATGTATCACTTTTTATTCAATCAAGACAGCAAAGTCAGATTAGGTATCTTTTGGTAAAATGAGTGTATCTCACTCAATTTTTGCATTCAAGTGTTGATTCAAATTGCTACTAGCTCACAAAACAATTGTCCATAACTTAGATAAGTCAAATCAGTTGTATTACCATACTCCAAAAATGTCAAACTTTCTGTTTACTATCTGCCCTATTTTTTCTAGTGAATTCACCATGTTATAAGTTAGGTTTATCCATTTTTAACCTAATCTAGTACACACAAAAACCCCCATTAAAACTTTTGATCACAAATTCCATCATATTTACAATATATTTTAATAAAATAAAATAACAAGAAAAATACAAGATAACAAAAATAAGTTAGAGAATTTATACCTACTAAAGATGCAAATGGGATTTTCACCCAAAAAAAAAATGGCTCCTTACACCATGTACTTGATCTTTACCCAAAACCTCTAGAACATGCATCAATTCATCCAAGCAATAATCTATGAAAACTTGAATAATTCAGCCCCTAATGAGTGTAAAAACCTTCCTTTCAACTTCTTTAATACAACTTTCAAAATGTAAGGGTTAGTACTTAGAGGTAACAACTTTATTTTGTGTAGTAACATTATTGATCTTAGAATTTTTGTATGAAATGGGTGTTTGGGTTGTGGTTGTGGCCGGCTAGAGAGGAGAGAAAACAAGAGTGTGTGAAGTTTTTGGTAAACAATGGGAGAAGTGAAGAGGAGTCTTGGTTTTGTATCAAAGATGCATGCAAGGCTAGAATGAAAATCAAGACAAGTGTCTTGACTTTCATCCTCATAATGCCACGCCACCAAGAGGTGGTTTTAAAGATTTAGATTTTTTAATTTTTATAACTTTTGATGTATAGTGTATAATTTTTAAGATATGTAGTTAGTTTTTTTGAGCTAACGGGTATTAACGTAAAATAAAACGAGAGTTAAGGCGAAACCACGAAGTAAAAACGAACAAGTTAAAAATAGTTCTACGAAAATCATGATACTTCTCTGAAAATTTTAGTTTACGTACGGTGCTAGACGAACAATAATTATAAACATTGTTCTTAATAATTTTTTTCGTAAGGTACGAAAAGAAAATGCACGCAATACGAAAAATAAAAACGAATGAAATAAAAATATTTCTACGACATTTTGAAAATATAAACGTCGATGCTTAACGTAGGATTTGCCGATTCTTTGTAAACGTCGCGTAAATTACAATTGTAAGCCCTAATTTCTTCCCGTTTAGTCGTGAGTTCATATTTCAACATAAAAATGAAAATTATAATTAATACTCGAGAATAAAATAACGACCTGAAATTGACGGATTGTCACATTTAGGGATTGATTTTTTGTTCCTATAATTATTTCCTAGTTTATTGGGAAGTTTATTTTGGCCGTGGATATTTGTATGTTTCTGGTGTGATCGTGGTTATGATGTTTAATTAGTGCTGCCCATACAAAAGATTAGTGCTTCTCCTGTCTGATTATTAGTACTGCTTGGATCTCTTTAGTACTGCTCGAACAGTGACGGAATACTAACAGTTTACTAACAAATAAAGTGTCACTAATAGCATGGGCGAATGGAGACATTAGCATTGTGACAGATTAGCAACAGTTCAACAACAGATCAGTGACAGTTTAGTGACAGCTTTTTGACAGAAAACGCATTGCTAATTGGTTTGGATGTTGATACTTCTAGCATTACTCAGTTTGTACCGCTGGGTTAAATGGTTAATGGTGCTATCTTTGTCCGATGTTGGACAACAAACGTATTTGGATCTCGGATGGAACTGTTTTTCACAATAGTTTATTCTTATTTATTTTATGGCTCGTTTCGGAGATTATTTGAAGATGTGATTACGAAGACAGTTGATTATCACTTATTTGATGTTGTAGTTAAGTTTCATAGATGCGTGTTCTTATCATATCTTAAAGTTGTGTTTGTAGCAATACATTGACTTTAAAGATAACTTGTTCGTGCTTACAATGGTGTGACGAAGACTTGTCAAAATCTAGCAAAGGTGTGTGATTTTTCTTATGGTGCTCAATGCTCACATTTGCTATCACTTAGTATGTGTCTCATAGAAGATGAGGTTTTTGTCAAGAGGTTGTGGTCTACTTATATTTCACAGATTTATTTATAAGTTCGACATCATGTGGATAGTGCAAGACATAAGACACAAGTTTGGGAGATTCTACTTCTTCATCAAATTTGTTATACTCAGTTTTCTTCATCAGTAATCACTACATAGAGCCTACAGAGTTTGAGATTCAAGAGATGGTAAACATATTGGTTTTAAAGGAAGATTGTTGATTAAATGTTTAACCATCTACATGCACCACTTGAGGGGAAGTGTTTATAAGTTACATATCTACAAGAAGACCCCTATTAGATGATTACAAAAAGGGGAAGAAGACTACAAGAGATATGGTTTGCAGATTATTACGTGTGGTGGCATGTTCAAGAAGATCTTAAGTTAAGGGGAAGCATTGAAGGTTTTTTCATTCATGAAGATTGTTTTGTAATATCAAATAGGGGAAGATTGTTAGGATCTGAGTTTTGATGATTACAAAACTAAATATGCAAAATTGAAAAAAGATGAAAAAACAAGGACTTAATATGAAATATTAAGTTAGCTTCCTATGTAAGCTAGGTTTTCTTGTAAACCCTCAATATAAAGGGTATTAGAGGCGTCTGTTTTAGACATCCAACATAGTTAGAATAGCAGACTTCTCAATGAGAGTCTAGCAAAAGCGTGTGTGTGTTCACGTTTAATAATAGTAGTTAGTTTATAAGATAGTTAGTGTAGCCTCAAGGATTGTGGATCCTTGTTATAGTTTGTAACCATTTATTCTAATCAAATTAATGGAGGTCTAAATGTTTAGTAGTAAAACCTTGTTTAACAACATTACCGTTCTTTATAATTTCCGCTGTGTTTATTAATGTTGTTTGTAAAACTAATCCTATATGGGCAAAATGATCTCCACATTTTTTTCTTGGTCTATAGGATCTATTGGTATTTGAAAATATCTAGAAAAACCATCGAGAAAACATAAATATTTATATCTTGCGAGTCTTTCTAACATTTGATCTATAATTTGAAAAGGAAAGTGGTCTTTTGTGGTTTCTTCATTAAGTTTACAATAATCGATGCATACTCGCCAACCTGTAACGGTTCTTGTTGACACAAGTTCATCTTTTTTGTTTGTGACTATTGTAACACTACCTTTCTTTGGTACACAATGGATGGGGCTTACCCAAGGGAATTCGGCGATTGGATAAATAATACCAGTGTCAAGAATTTTAACGATTTCTTTTTTACAACTTCTTGCATTCTGATTTAATCTTCTTTGTTTTTGAAAAACTGGCTTTTTGTCATCTAAAAGTTGTATTTTATGTTTACAGAAAGATGGACAGATTCCAGGAGTGTCTGTTGTTTTCTAGGCAAAGGCTTGCTTGTGTCTTTTAAGAACAGATATTAACTTACTTTTGTTTTGTTTAGAAAGCTGAGATGATATGATCACAGGAAGAAAATAAGGTTCGTCCAAGAATACATATTCTAAGTTACTAGGAAGAGGTTTGAGTTCAAGATCTGAAGGAGATTCTTCAAGAGATGTTTTGATTTTATAATTAGTGTTAAAAGTGATTTTTTTGAATTTTGGTTCTTCGGTGTCAGATTCAGATTCAGTGTTTTCATCGGCAGTCATTGCCATGAATTCATCGAATTCCGCAAAGAGTTTTTTGTCGAGGATAGTTCCCTCGATGGAATGGGGGATTTCACTTTCTTCATCAAGAAGAGCATCGAATCTTCTTCTAAGATTTCATCAATAACATCAATGCTAAAACATGTATCATCGTTTAAATAAGAGTGTTTCATTGCGGAATCGATTGAAAAGATCATTCGTTCAGTCCTAACTCCAAGATCGATTTGTTTATGTTTTACTCGAATTACTGCATCGGCGGTATGGAGGAAAGGTCTCCCAAAGATTAGAGGAATTTTACTGTCTTCTTCCATTTCAAAAAAGACAAAATCCACAGGAAATGTGAATTTGCCAACTTCAACAAGCATATTTTTAGCTATTCTAATAAGGTGTTGGAATGATCGATCGGCTAATCTTACACTCATTTTAGTAGGTTTGAGAGTTTTGAGAGATAATTTAGCATATAGAGAATACGACATGAGATTAATGCTAGCACCAGGTTTAGATAAAGCATTGCATGAGAAAGCTTTGCTGAAAGTCAAGGTATAAGGAAACTTTCGGGGTCTCCAAGTTTAGGTGGAACTTTCTTTTAAATCGTAGCAGAACTTTCATCGGTAAGGAAAAAGGATGAGATTTGTTCGAGTTTATGCTTATTGCTTATGAGTTCCTTGAGAAATTTTCCATAGTTTGGCATTCTGGCTAAAACATTGACAAGAGGTACGTTGATTCGAACGACTCAAATCATGTCGAGGAATTTTCCATACTGGGCTTCCATTTTTTCTTTTCTAAGGCGTTGAGGATATGGAATTTTTGGTTTATATGATTTAGGTATTGGGATTTCTTTTAGAGGTTTTGGAGTTTTAGATTTAGGTTGAGGTGTAGATTCCTCATCTTCATATTCGCTATCGAAGTTGATAGGAGTTTTGGAATCATTTTGTTGATCATTTGGGTTTAAAGGTGGATTATAGGATTTACCACTTCGTGTAATTATGACATTTACATGCTCATTTCAAGCTTGCGGTGGTTGATAAGGTTTGGATGAGCTACCTTTTAGGTTTGGTTGAGTGTTACTAGGAAGAGATCCAGACGGTCGAGCAGATTGCTTGTCAGCAAACCTGTTGAATTTATCTTCAAGATTTTGGATCGAGGCTTGACGATTTTTTGTAATTGCTTAGAGTTAGTTTTTGAAGTCCATAAATGTTTCTTTGACAAAACCGTTTGTCGATTGTTGAGCTTTCATGAAATCGCTTAATTGTCTTTGAACGTCATATGGTTTGTCATTGGAGTTTGATCGATAGTTGTCTCGGTTGTACTCGTTTCTTCCGCTTGAATGCTAATTATTACGATTCGAATTACGGTCACGGTAATCATTGTAAAAATGAGTGCAATGGAAAGTTAGCATGAATTTGGCTTCTTCTTCTTTAGGAGACACAGGTTTGTCATCATCGTTATGATCGGGGTTTGGTTGTTTTGAATGAGATTGGAGTTTTTTTATTGAGCTTCCATTTTCATGGTCATGGCATCTATTCGGGCCGTAATTTTGTCAGTATCAGTATTACTACTACCTTCATCGGCGAAAGCAATAGTTTTCTTGAGTGATAGTTTAGATTTTTGGTTTTTACCCTAATCAAGCTTGAGAAAGACTTTTTCTTCGAGGAGATGCTAAGCTTGATTTGGTGTTTTATAAAGGAAATACCACCAGTTGTGGCATTTATAGCTTCTTGAGTTATTTCGCTAAGACCGTGATAATTTTTTTTAATGATATTGCCACTAGATAGATTGTGACCACGACAATTTCTGAGCATTTCCTTCATATAGAGCCAAACATCGGTGCGACTTTTGTTTTCATGTTGGGAGAAGGCTTGGATTTCTCTGACTAGTCAATCGAATAAAGCCGGGGGAAAGAATCGGCTAATAAAGAGGGTACGAAGTTCATCCCATATTTCGATAGTTCCTTCATTAAGTTCATCCAACCATGTTTTTGCTTCACCCATGAGTGATAGGGGAAACATCATTAGGCGGACGACTTCATTTTCGGTGTCTCTGTATTTAAACATATTACATATTCCGAGGAATTCATGAATGTGTTTGTGTGGATCAGTTTTAATTCTACCATCAAACTGGTTTCTTTTGACGAGAGTCAAGTGGTTACCTTTAATGGTGAACTCGTTTGTAGTTTTAGGGATGGTGATTGTAGAATCGGGAGTCAGAGCGACAACACGGTCAGCAGCCCGCATGGGTTCATCATTCATTGGGTTGTAATTTTTAGGAATATCAAGAAAGTGACGAAAATAATTGATATCAAATATGGGTGGATAGACAATTCTTGGTTGTTATGGTCGTTCGTCCCTTCTTTCAAATCGGACTCTCCTATTTCGTCGACGAAGTCTTCGATTCAGAGTTCGTTCAGGTTCAGGGAGTGGTTCAACAAGTTCAGAGTTGGAAGCACGTGTATGTATCCAAGTGAAGTAATATATATATATATAGAGAGAGAGAGATAATCCGGATCGATTGAGAAGGTTTTTATTTCGAGAAGTTTGAGAAGGTTTTCAAAAATAATAGATTTTTAACTTTGATTCAAGTTTTACAAGTGTAAAACTCATTTTAATGTGATTATAATTCAAAATGTGTAAAAAAATTCTAATCAATGTTAAAAAATCTCTCGTTTTTGGAATATAAGTAAAAT
>BQNB010019665.1:65000-66526 GCA_026074375.1 Tanacetum coccineum | reverse complement strand
GATAAAATTCACTCTCAAAAATATATAATACAATATATAATACGTATATTACCGGATAAGAATGATCACCCGGGTCGTTTCCCCAACGACTTGTGTAATTGAAACCACGTTTTAGCTCGGATTATGATTTGAATGGGGAACAAAGTTTGATTTGTTTAACTATTAAAATAAACAAGTTCTAACAAGTAAGCATAAAGATAATTAATGGAAATTCAAAATTTAATTAAAAACGCGAAACGAAACACTAAAACTAAGGCCAAAAACTTAAATTCTACAAAATTAAACCTAATTTTTATTTTTCTTTTAAAATGTATTCTAATTGACTAAAAACGAAGTTTAAAAAACTAGAATGAAAACGGAATTAAAATGAGAGTTAAAAATTGAAAACCGAGAACGGGAACGAAACCCGTTCTTTAAAAAGTGAATTTTTGCAAAATAGACCCTACGAAAGTGAAACTAATTTTCCTACAAACTTTATGATAAAAAAAAATTTTATAAAAAAAGATTTTTATTTTTCGGATTATTTTTCTATTTTTTATGACTTTTTAAAGTTATAAACTAAATTAATTCACTAAAATTACTAAACTACGAAACTAAAATCCTAGAAAATTACTAAAAATAGCTTAGTTTTATGAAGATTTGTGGGAAAAAAATCTAAGCTCGATGATAGCTTAAATGAATAGACGGAAAAGCCGATTAAGCACTCGAAGTGTTAATATTAAAAGGAGGGAAAGAGGGTTTAGTAGTAGATTTTGCAAAGTATAATCGAAAAAAAAAAAAGGTTTTTTTTCCCAAAAAGGGGGGGGGGGGGGGGGGGCAAAAGGAGGGCCGGTTTTTAAATTTTTTTTAGGTTTCGGGTAAGGTGTGTGGTATAAAAGGGTTGAGCAAGGTAGAGGTCAGGGGTTCGAGCCCAGGCTCACCCCCGACTTCCCTTGTTCCCCTTTTTCATTTTTTTTTTTTTTGCAAAAACTTATAAAAGCAAAGTTGTAGATAAGCTAAGAATAAGCACTTTTAATAAAGGCAACTATTTTTGATAAGCACTTAATAAGCTAGAAAATAAGCCTAAAGGTTGACAGTTAAGACTTAGCCTATATTTGGGCTTTTTCTTAAACTAAATACTAGAAAACTGAAAAAATATAAAAAAATAATAAATAAGAAAAAAAATGATAAAGGAAAAAAATAAACAATAAAAAAAAAAAAATAAGGAAATAAAAAATTCAAATAAAAATAAAAAAATAATAAATAAAAAAAGAGGAAATAATAATAAAAAAAAAAGGAAAATAAAATAAATAAAAAAAAATAAAATAAAGGAAAAAATAATAAAATAAAAAAATTAGGAAATAAAAAATATAAATATAAAAATAAAATAAAATTTAAATAAATAAAAAAATAATGATGGCGAATAAAAAAAAATAGAAAATAAGAAATAAAAAAAAAAATAAAAAAATAAAAAAAAAGAAAAAATTAATAATTAATTAAATAAAAAATAAAAAAATATAAATTAAACATTAAAAAAAAAAATAATT
>BQNB010019665.1:5000-62500 GCA_026074375.1 Tanacetum coccineum | reverse complement strand
ATTGGATGCCATCTATGAGCCGTTGGATCATATCTTAGCTCACACGGATTGCCAGCTTGGCAATCCGTGATTGTGACACCTTGTGCTTCTTTTGCACTTAATTTAGTGCAAATCCCACTTCCCCGTGTGTTTTCTTTACTATCCACGTGTGTCCTTCTTGTGGGTAATGGCCAATGAGAATGCTTGAGTGACGTTTCTCCCTGCCATGGTGTACTTGAACCTTTGAATTACTCATTTTGACCCTTAATTATAAAAACCCCTTTGATTTGACAGGAGGGTGAAACGGGGGAGAAGGATGAATAGTAAAAACCCCCTTGGCGCCCCTTTTTTTATAACTGAAAATGGGGAATTCGTTTTAAACTTTGGGCATTTGGCATATGTAGTCCTTGTGGTTGGTTTATAAAAGAGTAAGGTAAAAGGGACTTTGGAAAATTGGCAGGAAAGGCCCTTGTGGTTTTATAAAAGGGAAATGGGTTTAGGGTTTTGGGCTTTTGGATCCGGGTATGGCCCATTTAGGTTTAGGGACCATTTGTGTGATTTTTTTGAAACTTGAGGGACTATTTGGGTAACATTTGGGTTTTTGATTTGTGGCTTTGACCAAGGACTGAAGGTTGACCACAGCTTTGACTTTTTGACTTTTCCTGGCTTTGGCTTTGCATTTCTGGCTTCTCTTGTGCTCTTTCGTTTCCCGTGTCCGTGTTTGCCCGTTTTTGACGGTTTTCTTGTGATTTTTGATATATCCGTACCTGCACACACAAAACACAAAAACAAGTATATTTTTGCCATTTTTAGCATGTTTTGGGTTTAATTGGGTTATTTTAGGTGTTAACGGATATGTGTATTTTACACTTATCAAAGATTGACCAATTTTATCAACTTTAGTTTTAACTGTTTGAGTCTCATTAGTCTTAACAGGACTAACTGTTTGCACTTCATACACATCATCCTCATCATCTGAGTTCCAATCCTCAATGATAACTTTATCTTTGTTAACTGATTCATAGACTGTCTTAGGTTTTTGAGTATTTGCTTCATTTGTTTTACCTACAGTCTCACTTGTTTTAGTATTAAGATTAGTTGTTTTTGACTCAATTATTTTCTTCCTAATGGCATATTCATCTAAACCTGCAAATGATATGTCAACTCTTGGGGGGTTAGAAGTTTCGCTGTTATTAGGAGGGAACTTCGGGACAGCATGAAACCCCGCTTGCTTTAGAGGACTATCATTTGCTGGTGTGTTCTCTTCATTACTTGATCTAACATAAAAAACTCTCAAACTAATCTCACTATCAGTTTCAGAATTGTTACTCATTTCATTCAATTGTGTGCCATATCCTAATGAGTGGAGAGTATTCTCTTGCATCATGTGACGTTGAGTAACTTATCAAGATTCTTGGACGATTCTTCCCATTTTTCTATCTTAACTTTCAACTCATCTCTTTCCTTAACAACTTTTTCTAGTTCCATTTTAAGGTTATTGATTTTTATTTCTCTGCACTTAAGCTCATAGTTTTGAAACTCATATTTTTCACCCCAAGCCAGTTCATTCTTTTCATGTCCAAGAATTCTAGATTCTAGAGACTCTAAGGCTAACTCATAACCCTGAATTTCTAGTCTTGCTCTGCTATATTTTTCTCTTTTACTATCATAATTCTTTGAAGAGTTTTAAAAGATTCGAGACATTGTTTAGAACATTTTTGTACCTCATTGTCAGAAGAACTTGATGAGCTTGAAGAAGAGATTGCCATTAAAGCATAGTTGACTGCTTTTAGTTCAAAATTAGTACTCCAGTCATAGCCTTCTAGACCATCTTGAGCCACCAATGCCTGTGATGAAGATTTATTTGTTGGTGTATTGCTCCTGCCATTGTCACCATAAGATCTTTTCCCTTGATTCCTTCTAGATCTACAATCTCTAGCAAAGTGCCCTATTCTGTGACAGTTGTAGCACTTAATTTTTGACTTATCAAGAGAAACAGGTCGTTTTTCTTTGAAATCTAAGTTCCTTCCTGTCTTTTGAATGAATTTCTTCACTCTGACAGTCAACATAGCCACCTGCCATCTAAGATCCAATTCTTCCAAGTCATCTTCATCAATCTGCTGAAAATCCTCATTTTCAAGTTGAGGACTGGTTGTTGGTTGTGCAAAGAAAGAGCACGCTACATCATGAGCACATGGGGTAGATGAAACTTGACTAATTCCTCCAGCAGTACTAACCCCAAAATCTCCACTGGCAGTACTAACTTCATTAGTACTGCTAGTGTTCTCAGAGGAAAGAAATGCCAAGTTCTGAGAAGTAGAAGTGGAACTTGAAGACCTTTTCATCTCATCTTCGTAGACCCTAAGGTTGTTGTAGAGGTCATCAATATCAATCTCATCAATGTCTGGCTTATTTCTCATGATTAGAGCAATTTGATTCCATGAAGGAGGAAGACTTCTTAGGAACTTCTGGTTGATATCTTCCTTTGATATTGGAGCACCATGAACCTCCAATTGACTTATGAGTTTTTGGAACCTATCATAAGCCTTGTCCAGACTTTCATTTGATGCAGTAGAAAAGTTTTCAAACTGATGTTTTAGAACATTTTTCTGCATCTTCTTGGATTCTTCATTACCTCCAAACCTTGATTTGATTGCTTCCCAGAGTGATTTAGCATCTGTAACATTGTGAAACTTGACGAGGAATTCCTCAGGTATTGCTAAAAGCAAGATGCTCTTAACTCTTTCCTGATTCCTTTTAGCAACCAGTTGTTTGGCAGTCTTAGGAGCAGGAGGAGCAAATGTTTCTCTAGTTGGTGCAGGCTCTTCTTCTAGATCTCCATTGACAATAACATCCCATAGGTTATGGTCTGTGTGACAGATATATTGTCGCATTCTCATGCTCTAAATATCATATTCTCCCTTCCTGATGATATGGATTTTCATTGCTGTGATAGTGGGTGGAGGAATGTCTTGTTCTGCCATCTTACAACTAAGTTCTTCTTATTTAGAGTTTCCACACAAGCTCTGATACCACTTGTTGGATCGTTTTTTGAATAGATCTTAAGCTTTAGCTTGTAAAGGGTTTGTTCCTTTAGATAATTCTAAAGCAACAATAATGAAACACTGATTTAAACACTATTGATTATGCAGAAACTAATCAATAATGCTAAGAAGAACAATATTAAGAATCACAAAAGAACTTTATATTATAACTTGAATCTGCCTAGGTTACAAATTACAAAAACTATGATTACTAATCGATCTCTATTGATATGTGTAGAACTATATCTACTAACTATGCCTAGGGTTCCTTTTATACACCAAGGAAACCCTAATGGGCTTTACAAAACGCGTATAAAGATCATGCATATCCTTTCCTAAGATATCTCATGCATATCTTATAAACGGTACTAACTATTTTATACTAACGATACTAACTATCTGATCAGTACTAACATTTTGTACTGTCAGTATAAATTACAACTAGCGGTATTAACTAATATAACTAACGGTACTAACTCAGGAATGCATAATTCCCAACATGGGATCTCACAAGTCACCTACCGTAGGGCTTATTTGATGTTGGCTCTGGAAGGGTTTCCATCGTCATTGTGAATACTTAAGTAGCACTCTGATGTTTTGGCAATATTACAAGGATAATGCGTAAGACTCTTAAGATATTACTTGTTTTCATAGTGTGTGAGTAACAAATATATTGGAACTGTGTCCTAGTGAGATAGATTGATGATCTCTTTATGGCTCTAGACTCAATAGCGCACTTTAGTTTTAGTAATTAGAGGCTGGAGCAGACTGCCACCTTTTCAATACCAACTAACTCAGAGTGAGAAAGTCGATAGAAATGTGTGTAATCTTTATGAAAAATGAAACAAGAGTCTTTTGAGAGACCTTGAGTCGCTAAGGAGGGTTGTGCATCACATCACTGGGTCCATGATGACTATTTTCAATACCTGACAACAGCTTAGTGTTTCTGATAGCATATGTATTGACCCGGTTTCTGCCTAAGTGTAAGGCGGGCTTCTTTCTTTTCACCCTTTATCTTAACTTTTCTTTTTCATTCTTCAACCCCTTCAATGCTTACCAAGACTTCATCACTAACACCTTGTTGGGTTTGTTCCAGTGTTAGCTCTGTCTTAGTCCGCATTTCCCCCTTTTTCTCCTTTTTATCATATCTATGGACTTCTATTCTATCTAATGGAATGTCCCTGGTAGATCCCTCCAGTTCTGGCTGGATCGTAGGAACGAACACCTATATCTAACCACCTTATAACTCCAGTTAACTAAATACATGGTCGGCCTTTTGGTATTATTCTCAGCCTTAAAACCATTTGAAAAACATCGATCAGGGTACATTGTGATATAAATCAAAACATTTGGTACCTTGATGGTTTTATAACTTTCAAAATTACTTTTGCATATGTGCATCGATATTCAAAAATATTTAGCACATACGAGGAATAAGCTGCACTATAGTCATTAAAATCACATTTTACAAGTTATATATTTTAATCATTTTCTCCCCTTATCAAGAATGTCAAATCTCTTGATATTTTAGATATCAATTGATTCAAATATGTATAAAAATTATTTGGGGAGAAAAATGTTCTGATTATATATAATAAGCCTTATTAGGAACATTTTAATGCTCCCCCTTAATTTTGAGGGTATTATATGGTGTTTGAGTACGTTAATTTGAAAATTTTGAATTTACTAAGAAATTCTTAAAAATTCATACTCAAACACTATATATGCCTATTTTTAGTTTATCACTACTTATTTACATATTCATAAGATTTATAATTACGAAGTTTGACCTAAAAGATTAGGACAAAATACGAGAAAGTCATATTTTCTGCTGAAGTATTCTACGGTCTTCCCCGTAATCTCTACCACCAACAAATTTTTCCAAGATCTTCATGATTCGTCTATCCAGCAGCTTTTGATTGATGTCTTTGACAATGATGCGGGTCCTTTGCTGATCCAATCTGGTCTATAGCCTACTCCTCATTGTTGTGTTATACCCCAAGTGTAACTCATGAAGCATTTGATCCAGAGTGTCACGAACTGAAATAAGAGTGCCATCATTGAACTTGTGAAGCTCGCCAGCCCGCATGAATCTCTTTCATTTCAGCTTGTCTTTATAGATCACACCTTGAGGGTTTAAAAGAGTGGTATACGCTAGTCTGCGAGACATATCCACATCTCGAGTTTTTGGCTTAGTGAGGTTCAGCTTCTTTTGGTAACTTTCTACCCCCAATTGAAGGTCTTCAACCCTTGCCTGAATAACACTCCTTCGTGCAAACATACGTAAGTTCACTGCCAAATGAACTACGACATTCGTATCGAGGTTGTGTAGTTTGTTTTGAACAAAGAGAAGTAGCATGTCTTCAATGTAGTTTAGATGCAGCCTCTTGAAATCACCTTCCTTGAAAGTGTACATTTTTTATCTGCTCTTTTAACAACAATTTCTTCTAAGTAACCATACCCGTACCACTCGTTCACCTTGACACTGATAATGATCAAGATCCTCTTTGTTGAATAAACATCATGCTTGGACACCATTTTGGTTGTATAACCATAGAAGTTCTGACGTTTGGTTCGCTAGTGAGAAATTTCCAACATAGCATATCTATCATAAACAACCTTTACTGGACTCCATAGGTTAGGAACCATGTCTTCAATTCCCTTTAACTTATACCTTGCAACTTTAGACTTTGTCGTAGAGGTTGCGTATTTCTTTTCATTGCTTCCTCCTCTTAAATACTCCAAGTCATTGTTGAAGAAGAAGTCTATTGGGATAATTTGACGACCTTGAGACGACATTTACACAGGTAGAGGTTTGGTAAGATCGTAGGGACAATGATGACCCTCAGGGTTGTTCCAGTCAATTTGTTCAGACAAAGCACGATAGCATTCCTCCATAGTGTAGTCTAACTCCACATAAATTTTGCATGTTCCTTTCAGCAAGTTGTAAACCGGTCCTACAAGATGTACTTTTGTAAGATTGTTAATCTTGAGACGGTTCATTGCAAAGGCATAGAAGTCGATCGGAGTGTGCATTAGTTCATCAAAGGTGAGAGGAGGTTTTGTAGCTTTGGCTAGAGCATTAAGCCAACCTTGTTCTGGCCCGACATCAACTACTTTTCCTTCATTCCATTCAGGATCAAGAGAAGTGTCACTTCTAGACTACTTGTACCAGTCATTATTGGGAACAACCTCATCGTTGGGTTGTTCATCAGTTTTGTCCAAGTCTTCTCCCTGATCCATTAGCATATTATTATTGTCAAACTCATCATCATCATGTTTAGCATAATCAGAGTCTTGCACAAAGATTGGCTCTTCAACTTGTACTTTTGCAGACTTGCCAGACTTAGAAGATGTAGTTAGAGATTTCCCTTTAGAAGAGTCTTTCAAGATATACGTCTTCTTAGAGGTTTTAGTTCCTTTGCTTGTCCTTTGTCTCTTTAACCCTTGGTCTGATCCAGCAGTAGGGGCCTTCATCTTTATCAACGTCATCTGGTTTCCTTTTCTTCAATTCATCATCAACACCTTTGTCCATAACATCTTCATCCTCAAGGATTGACTCTATGAGAGCATGATATAGAGCTCTGTGCTTAGGAATTTTGTTGAATGACTTAGATCTAGTCATTGTGTTAAACAAGATGGTTTTTTGATCAAATTCTTTAAGTGCAGTAGTACCAAATGAGGTAATAGTATCTTTAGGCACTTCCTGCTTTCTTGCATGCTCAATCTTGACTTTTCGGATGTCTTCAATACTTTTATAAGGTGCATATTACTGCTTGAGTCTCTTTACAATCTTAGCTGGAACAGAGTGTTCCTGAATGATGTCAGCCGAGTATTTCTGAATCATCTTATACAGAGCATCATCCAGACTTGATCCAAGGTACTCTTTTACAGCATTTGGAACTTTAGATTTGATTGTTAAAATAACTGTTGTAGAGTTATCAACATTTTGAAGCTCTTTTACATCCTTCTCCAAATCAGTAATTCTTTGATGGAGAGCAGAAAGGGTTTCAGATTCAGGAACTGCAAAGGTTGAGGTTGTAGCTTCTGTGTTTGTTGGTGTTAGGATTGGTATTGATTGTTGAAGAGAAGGAAAGAGTGACAAAAGAAGGGAATTAATGGTTGTTGTTAGAGGAGTTATGACTGTTTCAGATGGATTGAAAACATTGTGTTCAGGGATTACAGAAACAAGGATGGTAAGAAGTGGTGAAGTGCGTGGAACTTCATGTTAAACATTAATGTCCAGCATATAAACCACTTCCATTTTAGTAGAATGAATATTCTCGAGGTTGAGAAATGCATTAGTATATGTGGATGAAATAGAGTGACTTAAACTTAATGGAGGTACCTCAGTAGTTGCATTATGTAAGGCAGGAGTCATAGTAGTTGTTTCTTGTTCAATATACTGACCTTGTAATACTTTCCATTTATGGACCACTTTCTTCCTGTAAGCCTGTTGTTTATTCTTGTGTCTCAACATGTACATGTGCAACATCTGTCATATATGCATCTCCCTTTTCTTCATCGTTGTGCTCAGCATCTATCAATTTAACATTGACATCACTATATAGTTCTTCACTAATCCTTTCATAATCTTCCTCATCTACATCCTTGGTTTCATCATTCGTTTCATCATCAGTAGGTACATAGTCTTCAGGAGTATGTACAAACTCATTATCAGACTCGTCTTCATCATCATTTGTCTCTTGATTCTCAAAACCAGTTCTTTTATCATTAGCTTGTTGAGGATCATCATCACTATCTTGAAAATCTTCATCATCACCTTGTACATTGGCTTCATCACCACTATCACCCCAAGATTCATACTCGCTTTCAGAAGAATAAGCTTTGGACACATCAAAAACCCCTTGTTTCAAACCAATTCCTTCATGTGTGTCAACAGACTTGCCTTTTGGCTTATCAGGAACCTCTGGTTGAAAACAGCTCCATCACTTGAGCCACCTGCTTGATGGATAGTTTTTTCCCATTAGATTCTCTTTAGAACTTTCTTCACTTGAGCCTCCTCAAGCAAGGCAGCTTCAGACAAAAATCAATTCCTTTGCTTTTATTAGTTGTTGCTGGTGCCTTCTTCTTCAACACGGACACACCAAGAGTGTCTCGAATTTATACACCATTAGACTATTTTCTAGAAGGCTTCTTGGAAGGTACAACTTTCTTAACAGATTCAGGCTCTTCCTCTTCTACTATGATAAGAGTTCCCTTCTTAGAAGGAGAAGCGGGTTTCTTAAACTTCCTTGATTTCTTAGGATTTGCAGCTCTAGTAGCATATGCGAGATAATTCTTGTAGGAAGGAGAGTTCCACATCTTCTAATTTTTCATTACTTCAGGAAGTAGTGCTCCATATACTTGAAAGTCATCAGCTTTAGAGATAAATCTCATGGGACCCAAAATGCTGTCATCATGGGCAGATGCATAAACATTTTGTTCCTCATAGAAATTGACTTATCTTTGGTAATGAAGTGATGAATGATAGCTTTAGTGAATATGGGATAGTACATTTTCTCTTGCTTCTTGGTGTCTCTGTTTTCTATTTGGAATGTGAAGTCTTCCCAAATTAGTTTGACAAAGTCAACATTCTTTTTATAGTACATCCCTAATAGAATTTGAGCTCTCAAAAGTCAGAGCTTGTTAAGACCTGTGATTTTCCCAGATAGACACTTGTTGATGATTCCAGCAAAGGTTCTCCATGGTTGGTACATCTGATCAACAACCACTTCAGTTATAGATTTAATGTCTCCTTTGTGGCCAAGTTCCTTGATGAAGGAGACAATTTCTTCATTTGAGGGAAGTGCATCAAACTCTTGATTTGGAAGTCTAGGACAAATCAGGAGGATTTCTATGAACACTTCCATATCAATTATGTACCTTTTCTTATCAATCTTGAACTGATAAGAAGTTGAGTCTTTCTTATCAATGTGATCAGGAAAGCTGGATAGCAAGTAGTGAGAGCTAGAGGATCCAAGACAACTTGATACGTGGGTTCCTTTTGAGTCTTTGCAGGATTGATTCTCATGTTGCATTTACCAATCTCGACTCGTTTCTCAGGTGGTACCAAAGCATTGTCAAGAGAATCTTATTGAGCAACAGTAGTAGTCATGGTTCTGCTAATATTTGTCCAATACAGTTTATATACAAACAAATATATATTACTAGATGACAATTTGAAACATGAATATTGATTTTAGAAGCAAGATGTGATTTTAACTAGGAATTAAACAAGTTTATCAGGCATGTAATTAAAACACATGTTGATGAACAAAAATAAGAAAGTCAACTTTTTAGGTTAACAGACTAACTATTGGTCAAATATAGTCAACTAAGCAACTCAGATAGAATACTAAGAAAAAAATACCTTAAATAAATCAACTAATGAAAAAAATTTAAGGTATAATTCACCTAGTTTAAAATCAGTGTATAATTCGCCCAGTTAAAAAATTGTGTATAATTCGCCTAGTGTTAGTGTATAATTCACCCAGTACAAAACACGTATAATTCGCCCAGTGTTTGTGTATAATTCGCCTAGTGCAAAACACGTATAATTCGCCTAGTACAAAACACGTATAATTCACCCAATGTTTGTGTATAATTCGCCCAGTGCAAAACACGTATAATTTGCTTAGTGCAAGATTTCACGTATAATTCGCCCAGGCTAATTTTCATACAAGCACAAACTTCAAATTTCAAGCAACTAAATCATCTAACCATGATCCTTAGCATCTACAAACAACACATGAACTTTTATAACATGAATTTATCATAAAAATCTCATCCTTTTGCAACGTTCTACCCAAACGAATACTTTAAACCCAAGATTATCAAGTTTTGGTATTTAATCTTGTTTTAGCACACTCTATTACTCACATAGGAACATTGTGACACTCCTAAACACAAACCCAAGAATAATAACATGACCTTGACCATTTTCCTAAAATTTTGAACCTAAGAATCATCAAGAACACTTTCATGTGTTAACCCTATTAAATACTGTTTTATTTGAGTGTTTTATACCCCTTAGAGATCAAAATCCCTTTATCAATTAAACAAAAACATAACTTTAAATTTGACGAACCCTAAATCAATTTTTTAAGGATTTTCGAGCAAAAACATGTGTTTATGGTCAATTCCTTTTGACAAGGAGATGATTAGGATATAATGAACACTTTTCTAGTTTACCTTAGGGATTGAAATGGAGGACTGCGAGTAGTTCTTGGTCTTGGTCGATTGAATAGAGATAAAAATAACAAAGGTGTGTTTGTTTATGTGTTTTAGAATCGATGGTGGTAGAGGATATTCAAAATCTTTAGATTTTTTACCCTTTCATCCCCCCCGGAGGTTCCATGTCCCTTCCAAATTTGCATTAAAACTTTCCTAAGGCAAGAGACAAGATTCACTTATGGCACAAGTAGTCCCTAAAGGTTTCGTTAACTAGATTAAGCCTTAAATTTTGCCATCAAGTCCCTTAAAGGCATAAACACATAACATATAAATCCTAAATGAGTTAAATTTAATTAACTCCCCTTTAAATACTGATCCGTTATTTTTAAAAACCTTTTTCCTTTTATCAATTGATGAATTTTGAAGAAGATAATTTGACACATTCTCCCCCTCAAATAATGACCCATTTTCTATTTAAAGAGTTGTAGTCGTTATTTGATGGTTCAAATTGTCTTAGAAAATGATTTTCTGATGAAACCGCGAAATGATTAATTTTGTTTAAAAATCAACACCATAAAAATAAGATTTCTCTTATTTTGACAAATAAATGCATTAACACTTAAATTTATTGAATATAGGAAGCACGGGTTGTGTTGCAAAGTAAACACATGCCTTGTATGAATAAAAAGTAATTCATACCCGAGAAAAATTAATTTCCCGTTGTGAGATCAACTTTTCTTTTTGACGAAATACTTGCCTTTAAATTGAAGACCATGTTGCTATCTGAAATAATAGCAAGCCATTGATATGTTTTAAAAGCATTTAGAACTTCTGCTCGGACTTCATTTACAGTCTCGTATCATTATTGAATGACATTTCTAAGACCGTAAATGTTATTGATTTTCAGAAGACATGTCAGAGATACCTATTTTTGTATTTTTGTATTTTTTTTATTTTCTATTTTCTTTTTGAAAAATTTATATTAAAATGAAAAAGCTTCTTGTTTTTTGAGTTTTTATACTTTCTTATATACATATGATACATAGGATATAACACGATTTACCATAATTACTCGTCCTCTTCCTCTGCTAGACTCTTTAACGTTTCAGGAGACATGCTTTTCATACCTAGCTTTTCGACCAATAAGTTGAATCTTTCTCATGGCAAAGCTTTTGTGAAGATGTCTGCAAGTTGATATTCGGTTCTGACAAAGTAAAGTTCCACTACTCCATTCTCCACTTACTCCTTAATAAAGTGGTATCTCACATCTATGTGTTTGGATCTTGAGTGTTGAACATTGTTGTAGCATAAAGTGATTGCACTCTTGTTATCACAGTACAGAGGAATCTTATTGAATTTAACTCCATAGTCTGTTAGTTGTGATCTCATCTATAAGATTTGAGCACAACACCCAGATAAAGCAATATATTTCGCCTCTGTACTTGATATAGCAATGCTCTTTTGCTTTTTGGATGACGAGCTAACAAGTTTATCTCCCAAGAATTATGCATGATGTGTCTTTGTGTGATGTATATTTTATTGATTCAAGTTTTATATTTATATTTTGTCGACTAAACCAAAAACAACACTTTAACGGGCAGTGTACCCGATCGGTAGTAGTTTCGTGGTAAGTAGGGTGTCGAACACTTGAAGCAAGGTAAAATCTATCAATTTAATTAATATCTTGGTTATCTAATCTAGGTTAATTATATCCTATTCTAAACCTATGTCAGTCCTAATCCTAATTCTAACAGGAAAAGGAGGTTTTCAGCCTGAGAGACTGGCACGGTTTGGTTGGTGACTACATTCAATTCAAGGCACTATAACCCACGCAAGCAAACAAACAAAAGATAAAAGAGCGGTCGAGCCAAATATAAGAAAACTGTATTAACCATTATTAATCCGATTAGAAAGTTGGTTTGTTTATTTAGTGCAATGATTTCTTCTCTCGAGGCGGCATATCAGTCTTAAGACAAGCGTTACATCATCCTAAGACCTAGACACATTAATTTTATCACAATTAAAGCATCCGCATAAAGCATCCTTATTTGCTTATTATAATCTATCTTAGGGATTAAAGTAATGGTGATCTTGTTAAACCCTAGCTCATAGAGACTTTATCCACTTACCGCTTAATGGCAATTTATACACTAGTAGTCCACTTGTCCAACTATCCAATAGAATTAGAACGTTATTTGTTGAATTATCTAGGTTCTCCTGCTAGTCAACACGGTCAATAAACCATTGGCAATATCCAATTAACTAGTTGAGCCCGAAGCGTATCCTAGATACATATTTAGAAGGACAATATTTGTGATCCTATGATTCTAGATGTGTAAATTACTATATGGAGAGCTATTCCAGACTCTAGATTTACTTGGTCCGTATCACTAGATCCAGTTGAATGATAGGTCGCATATAAAAACGCGTAAACAAGTATAAATTGATAAACATAAACCAGCATCCAACGATAAATCCAGAAATCAGAAATCAAGATAAACAAATACCAAACATTCAGATTTTAATAATAATAGCTAATACTCGAAGGTATTAGCCTTCAAACGTCATAATGAATACAAAAGCAATTATTTAGCCAAGGTAAACTAACCGAGTTAACGAATAATACCAAAAACTAAATGATTACTAAAGTATATAGAATTACACGTTGTCTCCTATGGAATTGATAGCGTTGCTCGACCTCTTCTGAAAATTAACTTTTATGGTTTAGGTATCGAGAATATGATTTAGCACACTTAAAACTCATTTTTGAGTTTTCTATTTATAAGGTCTGGAAGTTGGTTTGATACGCCGTATCCAAGGATTGGATACGGCGTACTAGGGATTTCTTGGAGTAGGGACCACGCTTGATATCTTCCAGAATATTCATATACTATATCTTCGATACGGTGTATTGAGATCTTCTGGATACGGCGTATTGGCTTTATTCCATTGTGGTCTTTGCTAATATTCACCAAGTACTCCATAATTACTGCAATTCTTAAATATAAAAGTTTAAGTAACAATTCTTTGCAATAACTATACAAAATAGGTTAATAACATGGGATAAATGATGTTATAAAATAAACGTTATTTGATGTCATCAAATATCCCCCCACTTGAATCCTACTTGTCCTCAAGTAGCCTTTAGAAGTTTATAAAAATGTATCCTTAAGGATATTTTCTGTTAAAGCATTTATTCGATCCATTACAAGTACACAACCAAACACCTCACGAAATAGGAAGATGAAAACACTCAAATTACTCAACTAATCTATGTGGTAACATATAACTAATTCGCTTAATTGCTCGGTCATGACGAGTATTCTATCATAAGCTTGGCAAGGATACACATCTCCACCACTAAAGCCAAGGAGTAACAAGTTTATATAGGTAAATATGAGTTTTTATATGGAAAGGCTTACGGTTGATCATTCTACAATCTTTCACCAGAAGTACCACTCCAACAAGGCAGTTGAAGCACACATACATGGCCGTAATGGATTTAACCAACGGATAGACATATATGTTCGATCACATCCCCATTCGAATTTAACCAACGGATAGGATGAAGAATGCTATAGGGTAGGAACCTTCTAACTTTCACCAATAGTAATAAACCAACAAGGAAGCTGAGACATGCATACATAGCCATAATGACGGAATAGACATGCACGCTTGATCACATCCTCATTCGCGTAAAACCCATGGTTAATCATTAGGTGAGAGGGAAGTAAATTGTTGTTAAATAAAAATCAAGAAACAAATAGATTAAGCATAAAGTACAAGTTGCTAGACACTTGTCTCGACCGTTAGTATGATAAAGACACGACTATTTACAATGTCTTGATCATAGATAAAAAACAACCTAAGTTGGCGTTCCCGTAACGGTCAACTTCCCAATCATCCCAAAACTTTACATACTCTACAACGTAAGTGGCGATATCTTCCACTTTGTACAATACTCTATATCGTTGATTTTTTTAGACATATCAACGAATAATCGATCCTTCATGTAATTCCTTCGGTAATGCTCTTTGCGAAACGATTATCTACAAACTTTCCTTCTCTCTTTTTTTGTTGTGATTTTTCTCCTTTTTCTCTCTTTTTTACCTATGCTTTAAATCTCGATGTAGTTTCACCATCTTCATGATCATAATAATTCCTGATAATTTCTTTGATAGTTCTTCATTCTTAGGAAGATGAAAACACTCAAATTACTCAACTAATCTATGTGGTAACATATAACTAATTCGCTCAATTGCTCGGTCATGACGAGTATTCTATCATAAGCTTGGCAAGGATACACATCTCCACCACTAAAGTCAAGGAGTAACAAGTTTATATAGGTAAATATGGGTTTTTGTATAGAAAGGCTTACGGTTGATCATTCTACAATCTTTCACCAGAAATACCACTCCAACAAGGCAGCTGAAGCACACATATATGGCCGTAACGACGGAATAGACATATGTGTTCGATCACATCCCCATTTGAATTTAACCAACAGATAGGATGAAGAATTATATAGGGTAGGAACCTTCTAACTTTCACCAATAGTAATAAACCAACAAGGAAGCTGAGACATGCATACATGGCCATAATGACGGAATAGACATGCACGCTCGATCACATCCTCATTCGCGTAAAACCCATGGTTAATCATTAGGTGAGAGGGAAGTAAATTGTTGTTAAATAAAAATCAAGAAACAAATAGATTAAGCATAAAGTACAAGTTGCTAGACACTTGTCTCGACCGTTAGTATGATAAAGACATGACTATTTACAACGTCTTGATCATAGATAAAAAACAACCTAAGTTGGCATTCCCGTAACGGTCAACTTCCCAATCACCCCAAAACATTACATACTCTACAAGGTATGTGGCGATATCTTCCACTTTGTACAATACTCTATATCGTTGATTTTTTAGACATATCAACGAATAATCGATCCTTCGGGTAATTTCTTCGGTAATGCTCTTTGCAAAAAATGATTATCTACAAACTTTCCTTCTCTCTTTTTTGTTGTGATTTTTCTCTTTTTTCTCTTTTTTTTACCTATGCTTTAAATCTCGATGTAGTTTCACCATCTTCACGATCATAATAATTCCTGATAATTTCTTTGATAGTTCTTCATTCTTCGGACTCACCATTAATTGTGATGGTAGTAAAATCACATGAGTTTTGACTACTAATATACATTCCCATTTGCAATGTGCAAATTTCCAACCACACTAAAGATAGAAAATGACACAAGACTCGGGAAATACAAACTTTACACTTTAAGCAACTAGCAACTGTAAATTAAACTTAATTCAACAGGGTAGGTTAAGGTGTAAGGGTGTAACGGAACAGATAGTTGGTGTAATTCCTAAAGGATTGGCTCTACGGGTTGTTCTAATGGATCTTCACTCTAAAGATGAGAGTGGAAAAGGGTTTAAACGGGAGGTTAACTAACTGGTGTAGTTAGTTAATAAGCAACATGGAGAGGTGATTTAGGTGTTATCCAAAAATTTACTAATTTAGACAAGTTACTCCAATTAAATCCATAATACTTCATTATTTTTGTCTCAGTGTTATTACAAGCCAAAGTTTAAAGTCTTTCAATCATCACTGGACACACAATTCATTTTTATGAAATTTGGGTAAACATTTGAAACAGATAGGCTAAATTCTCACAATATCTAGCAAGGGTTATTGTGTGCGGGTTATGTATCAAGTAATTTCACAAAAGTATGCTTGAAAAAATTTTAAATGTGAAAAATAGGACAAGTAAACATTCTAATTCCATCCTCCCCACTTGAATTATACAACGTCCTCGTTGTATAGACAAGACATTAAATACGGGAATTAAAAAGAATTAAAATGAGAAACTCCCCTGATATTTTGCTCGGTAGATTCTCCATGTTGAGTTTATTAGCAAGAAATCGTATGTTAAACAGCTGCCTTGAAGTTTCAAGACTCCAACACTTCAAGATCTTCCGATTTGTAAATTCTCCACCTATATTCATTGATATTTCTTTCACGAGGTCCTGTGTAAATTGTCAGAAAACAAATGCAATTCTATCTCCGTGTATTCGTTTGGTTAGACTCAAAATAAATACCTAAAACTGTACAGGAAGTCGATACGCCGTATCCATACCCCAGGATACGCCGTATTGATACCTGTATACGTTGTATTCATTTAATGAATACGTCGTATAGACTGTGTTGAAAATAAAGACTGGATAACGTCCAAATAGTTAATACGCCGTATCTATGGGGTTTGGATACGCCGTATTGACAGTCTGGGAAGACAGACTTGATACAAAATTGAAAATTACATTCCGGGTAGTCTCCCAGAAAGCACTTTTGTTTACAGTGAAGTCTTTAAGTTAGATTTGTCTTCAGCTTCTCTTCATGTTGTATCATCACCCAATTCAACCACTTCTTTCTCTTCCTCATTAATATTTCCATCGTGATACTTTTTCAACCTTTGTCCATTGACTTTAAAACTGATTCCATTTTTATTGATAATTTCCACGGTTCCATATGGATGCACAGTTTTCACCACATTCGGGCCGTACCATTTTGATTTAAGCTTTCCAAGATGCATCTTAAATCTAGAGTTAAATAATAATACCTTGTCTCCTACTTTCAAATTTTTATCCCCCCGAGGTATAGAGTCATGCCATCTCTTAGTTCGTTCTTTGTAGATCCGAGTGTTTTCATATGCTTCATCTCTTAACTCCGTTAATTCATTAAGTTCCATGAAACGGTTTTTTGCAGTAGCTGTGAGATCCATATTACATTGTTTTAATGCCTAATATGCATTATGTTCGATCTCCATAGGTAGGTGACAAGATTTTCCATAAACCAATCTGAAAAGGGTGCATCTAGTGGGCGTTTTGTAGGCAGTTCTGAATGCCCATAATGCGTCATCAAGCTTTTCTGACCAATTCTTTGGGTTATACCCAACTGATCTTTCCAGAATACGTTTTATAGCTCTATTGGTCACTTCAGTCTGTCTGTTGGTTTGAGGGTGATATGCAATAGATAATTTATGAGTCACTCCATATTTTTGCAAGGCTTTTTCTAATTGAGAGTTACAAAAATGCATCTCCCGATCACTAATCAAAGCTTTAGGAACCCCGAATCTTGCAAATAGCCTTCTCAAAAACCTAATTACAACGCGAGCATCGTTTGTAGGAAGAGCTTGAGCTTCGACCCATTTTGAGACGTAATCTACTGCTACTAATATATATTTATTCCCCTTTGAGTTCGGAAAGGGCCCCATAAAGTCTAGCCCCCATATGTCAAATACATCACATACCTGAATGTTGTTCTGTGGCATCTCACTCCTTGATGATATGTTTCCTGATCTCTGACATGCATCGCACCTCATCACATAATCTTTAGCATCTTTAAAGATGCTAGGCTAATAGAATCCAGATTCATAGACTTTCCTTCCAGTAATCGACGCACTATGATGTCCCCCAGTTGGTCCAGAATAACAATGTGCCAAGCTTTCAAGGATTTCATTCCCAGCAACACATCTTCTCATTACATTGTTCGAGCACAGCTTGAATGCATATGGTTCGTCCCAAAAATAATTCTTAACTTGAGAGAAAAATCTTCTTCTTTTTTCAGGTGTCCAATTTTGAGGTACAATCTTTCCAACAATATAATTAACATAATCATCATACCATGGTTCAACGTTATTAAGCTCGGCTTTCAATATCATAAGATGCTCGTCAAGAAATTCATTAGTTATTTCTTCCTCCGTGAAGGTTCCTAAATATGGGTTCTCAAGTCTTGACAAATGATCTGCAGCTAAATTCTCTGCCCCTTTTTTATCCTTAATCTCAATGTCAAATCCTTGGAGAAGTAGTACCCACCTAATAAGCCTTGGTTTCGCGTCCTCTTTGCTGAACAAATACTTCAAGGCAGAATGATCAGTGTAGACTACAGTTTTTGATAAGATAAGATATTGACGAAACTTATCAAAAGAGAAAACAACTGCGAGAAGTTCTTTTTCGGTGGTGGTATAATGCTCTTGGGCATTATTCAAAGTTTTGCTGGCATAATAAATCGGCTTGAATTTTCCATCAATTCGTTGCCCTAGAACAGCTCCAACAGCGAAATCACTAGCGTCACACATCAATTCAAAGGGCACGTTCCAATCGGGAGATATTATGATAGGCGTGGTAGTCGGTTTTTCTTTCAAAATGTTAAATGCCTTTTTGCAATCATCAGAAAAATCAAACTTTGCGTCTTTCATCAGAAGCTGGGTCATTGGTTTAGAGATCATGGAGAAGTCTTTTATGAACCTTCGGTAAAATCCAGCATGCCCCAGAAAACTTCTAACTCCTTTTACGTTAGTTGGGTATGGTAATTTAGCTATCACATCGATTTTGGCTCTATCAACTTCAATTCCAGCTCCAGAAATTTTATGTCCTAAAACTATCCCTTCTTTTACCATAAAATGGCATTTTTCCCAATTTAGCACAAGGTTGGTTTCTTCACATCTAGCAAGCATTCTATCTAAATTAGCTAGACAGCAATCAAAAGAGTTACCAAATACCGAGAAGTCGTCCATGAAAACTTCCATAAAGTCTTCCACCATGTCGTGGAAGATTGTCGTCATGCATCTTTGAAAAGTGGCAGGAGCATTACATAATCCAAACGACATTCGTCGGTAAGCGAAAGTCCTATAAGGACAGGTGAAGGTAGTCTTTTCTTGATCCTCCAAAGCGATTGGTATTTGGAAGAATCCTAAAAATCCATCAAGAAAACAGTAGTATTCATTCCCACATAAACGTTCTAACATTTGGTCAATGAAAGGAAGAGGAAAATGGTCTTTTCGAGTCGCATCATTAAGTTTACGGTAATCGATGCACACCATCCATCCAGTAACTGTGCGAGAAGGGATTAATTCATTATTATCATTCAAAACTACAGTCATCCCTCCCTTTTTGGGCACAACGTGAATAGGGCTAACCCATGAACTGTCTAAAATTAGATAAATTAGCCTGGAATCAAGTAGCTTTACAATTTCATTTTTTATGACATCTTGGACTTTAGGATTTAGACGCCTTTGGGGTTGGATGACCGGTTTGTAGTCATCTTCCATGAAAATCTTGTGTGTAAAGTATGACGGACTGATTCCCTAGATGTCTGATATTTTCCAAGCAATTGCCCCTTTTCGTCTCTCTAATACTTGTAGAAGTGGATTTTTCTCTTTTTCGGACAATTCAGATGAGATGATAATGGGAAAGGATTTGTCTCCATAAAGGTATGCGTATTCTAAGTGTTGAGGCAAATTCTCAACTCTGGTTTCTTCTAATCAATTTCATTAGCACTGGCCGAATAAAGGTGTTTGCTTTTAACATTATTGCGTTTTCTAGTTCCCTGCGTAACTGGATACGGCGTATTAGCACAATCGATATGTCGTATCGAGTTTTCTGAATCAGACCCATTGTTTTTATTGCTACTGGCAGATTCACAGCATTCTAGGTCTGATTGATCAATTGATTTTTCCAGTCCCCTTGATAAAAATGAACCAGGCTCTTCATTTGCCAGCAATTCCTGAGCTTCTTCGTTGATCGTGTCGTCCAAATCATCAATCCCATAGCATTCATCGTCTTCAGTGGTTGGTCTTTTAATTGATTGGTCTACGTCAAATATTACTTCATCATCCCCCACTCTTAGTGTTATCTTCTTATTGAATACATCAATCATAGCTCGAGCGGTTGCCAAAAATGGTCTTCCTAAAATTATAGGGACTCTTGAGTCTTCGGGCATATCTAGGATGACGAAATCTATGGGAAGGACGAATTTATCCACTTTAATGAGTACGTTTTTTATTATTCCTCTCGGGTATTGGATCGACCTATCTGCAAGTTCCAAACTCATTCTTGTAGGCTTTGGTTCTCCCAAACCAAGTTTCTTGTACATCGTGTATGGCATTAAGCTTATGCTAGCTCCTAGATCTGCTAATGCATTATCAATATGTAATTGACCAATGTTGCAAGGAATAGTGAAACTCCCTGGGTCTTTCTCCTTTGATGGAAGCTTGTTTAATAATACGGCAGAGCATCTTTCGTTCATAATGATTTTGCAAGCTTCTTCCAGTCTGGCCTTATTAGTTAGCAAACCTTTTAGAAATTTGGCATACTTCGGCATTTGAGCTAATGCTTCGATGAAAGGCAAATTGATGTGGAGTTGCTTTAGGTTTTCCAAAAACTTCTTTTGTTGAGCCTCTTCTTTTTCTTTTCTCAATCTTCTGGGGAAAGGAACTGGTGGTGTTTGTGCTTTACTTGATGGTTGAACAACAGGTTCACTAGTCATCTGAGGTTGATCATTAGTGAGGACTTTGTTTGATCCGACTGGCTTTTTGAGTTCTACTACTACAGGTTCTTTTGGTAGCACATTGTTGTCGTTATCATGAACATCTTGAGTCGTAGTTTTTCCACCTCTAGTAGTTACTCCCTTAACATCACAATCTATCATCGGAACGTTATTTATTACTTTAAATAATTCTTGTACCCCAAATCTGAGCTCAATTAGTGAATTATTCCTTTCTTTAAACAAGTGCTCGTTGGTAGTTTGGAAGTCATAGATGAATGCCCTCATCTCATCGTGTTCTCGTTTTCCTTCGTCAATGAACTTGTTTAACATCTCTTCCATTGTCAGGCTTCTTTCTGGGTAGGTAAAATGATATGTATGGAGTCTGGATTCTGTTCCTGAAAAGTAAGACATGATGCAAAGTAAAGCTATTCTAAAAAACAGATTTGTAAAGAAAACAGTCAATACGTCGTATACTCAGAGACGGATACGTCGTAGAGCTGATCAGACTGGATACACCGTATCAAACGGACGTAGATACGCCGTATAGTACTATCAGAATAGGAAAACGATTTAAAACAAACAATTAAATACGCAGAATAATATACTAATGTAAATTACACTAATCCTAAGGGTTAGATCTAATCTAATGTTAAAAACCAAAATATCAAAAAAATCAAGATTAATTTTCACTCCCCGATAGCGGCGCCAAAAACTTAATGTGTCGTTGTGTGGTGTATATTTTATTGATTCAAGTTTTAAATTTATATTTTGCCGACTAAACCAAAAACAACACTTTAACGGGCAGTGTACCCGATCGGTAGTAGTTTCGTGGTATGTAGGGTGTCGAACACTTGAAGCGAGGTTAAATCTATCAATTTAATTAATATCTTGGTTATCTAATCTATGTTAATTCTATCCTATTCTAAACCTATGTCAGTCCTAATCCTAATTCTAACCTAATTCTCATTGAAAAGGGGTTTTCACTTCACCTGAGAAGAACTCTCATTGCATGGTTTGGTTGGTTGACTAACAATCAATTTCAAGGCACTTTAAACCCACGCGTGCTTAATAAACAAAAGGATAAAGAGCGGTCGAGCCCAAATATAAAGAAAACTGTATTAACCATTTATTATTAATCTGATAGAAAGGTTGTGGATTTGTTTAATTAAGAGTGCAATTATTTCTTCTCTCGAGGTGGCATAATTATTCTTAAGACTTAGGCGTTACCTCATCCTACGACCTAAACACAATAGATTATGACACAATTAAAGGAAGCATCCAGCATAGAGAGTGAGTCGCTTAAGTGTTATAGCTATGATTAGAGAATGGCTGAGTGGGCATTGCGGTGGAGGAGTAGTAAGAGCATATCTTCATATAGGGACTTATGGACAGCGTGTAGTAGACGTTCAGAGTGGCGTATTCGGTATTCTCGCTCATGCGTTGAGAACTCACTCATAATAGACGGCATTAGCGGTCTACGTCTGCACTGTAGAGCGTCAGCTTCTCTTCAGTGTGAGTATCGAATGTTACTTACCAGATCGAGCATGCCATCCTAAGGAATGCCCTCACTAGCTAATAGAAATATCAGAAAGAGGAGGATTGAATAGGATGTGATCATGTTTGCATGCACTAGTCTACATTGCTAATCGTCAACACGTTCCAATAAACCATTGGCAATATCCAATTAACTAGTTAAGCCCAAAGCATATCCTAGACACAGAATTAGGACAATATTTGTGATCCTATGATTATAGATGTATTAATTACTATATGGAGAGCTATCCCAGACTCTAGATTTACTTGGTCCGTATCACTAGATCCAGTTGAATGATAGGTTGCATACAAAAGCGCGTAAACAAGTATAAATTGATAAACATAAACAAGCATTCAACGATAAATCAAGAAATCGAGATAAACAAATACCAAACATTCAGATCTTCATAATAATGGCTAATACCCAAAGGTATTAGCCTTCAAACGTCATAATAAATACAAAAGCAATTATTTAGCCAAGGTAAACTAACCGAGTTAACGAATGATACCAAAAACTGAACGATTACTAAAGTATATGGAATTACACATTGTCTCCTATGGAATTGATAGCGTTTCTCGGCCTCATCTGCTCTTTTTCTCCTCTGAAAATCGACTTTTATGGTTTAGGTATCGAGAATATGATTTAGCACACTGAAAACTCGTTTTTGAGTTTTCTATTTATAAGTTCTGGAAGTCGGTTCGATACGCCGTATCCAAGGATTGGATATGGCGTATTGGGGATTTCTTAGAGTAGGGACCACGCTTGATATCTTCCAGAATATTATATTCATTCCATATTTCTAATACGGCATACTGGTCTTCTAGATATGGCGTATTGATCTTCTCTCCTTTGTGGTCTTTGGTGAATGCAGGCACAGATACGCCGTATCTTCCTTGATGGATACGGTGTATTGGTCTTCAGAATAGTAATCTTCAAAATATCTTCATTCAAGCTCCAGAATGCGTGCCTTTTGCTAATATTCACCAATTACACCGTAATTACTGCAATTCTTAAATATAAACGATTAAGTAACAATTCTTTGCAATAACTATACAAAATTGGTTAATAACATGGGATAAATGATGCTATAAAATAGACATTATTTGATGTCATCACAAATCTTCTAAGGGAATCTTTAGAGATTACTCCCATTGATCAAGCTCATCAGTTTGTGTCACCTCCGGCGGGTGATGCAATCACGGGCTTTGTGAATAAGTTGGGCTATACAGAGGAAATTTACTTTGTGTCAAGAATGGCGGTGAATAACCCATATCAGCCTTGGAGAGAAATATTATCGATGATCAACCAATGTCTCACATGCCAGACTTATGGGTATGATAGGCCCAAATATCCAGTTCTTCAAATGCTTTGGGTATTATTACCAGTACAAATGTTGACTATGCTGAACTCATATGGGAAGAATTTGTACAAGTTATCCACACTTTTCTCGCTGATAAGGCCAATCTGGCATTGCTACTCAGAAGGGGAAGAAGACTAAACCTCGTGTTATTCCTTATTGTCGGTTTACAAAGTTAATCATCTGCTATTTGGGAAGAACACACAACATTCACCAAAGGTCCGCGTCTCCGTTTCATCTTGCTGAAGAAGATCACAGACTTGGAAATCTCACGTTCGTCCCCAAAGGGGAAGACGATGAAGTCTTTGGAATGCAAATTCCTAAGGAGCTGATCACAGACAACATTAGGAGTGCACCTTACTACAATGCTTACTTAGAAATGGTTGCAAAGCATGATCAGAAAATTGCAGCAGAAAAAGGAGGAAAGAAGAAGTCAGCATCTAAAGTCGATCAGTCTAAGAAGCCTACAACTGCTAAGCAATCCAAGCTAGTGTCTACTAAGCAATCCAAACCTGCTCCAGCAAAGAAACCTAAGGTTGCACAGGAAAAGCCTTCAGAGCCCTCACCTGCTAAGCAGTCCAAAAAAGGTAAAGTGGGGAAAGTTCGCAAAGGAAAGAGTCCTCTCAAGATTATTGATGAAGATGAAGAGGTTCACCATGAACCTGTACCTCAAGGTAAAGGTGAAGAATATGATGTCGAACGAGCTATTCAGATGAGTCTGGAATCGTTTCAGGCACATGGTCAAGCTCTTGTTGGCGGTGTAGCTTTTCGTAAACCTATGGCCTCAGGTATCACCCAAAATCTCCCTGTAGTTGAAGGTAAAGGGAAAGGGATTACTACAGATGAACTAGCTGCATAGTCACTATTAGAACTGTAAACCCCTAAGAAGAAAAGCACTACAGACCAATACATATTCCAGAGGCGGATTCCAGCAACATAGGACGTAACTACTGGACCCTCTGCACAACCTGAGGATGATACATCCACAAACATGGTTCGTGAGTCTCCCTCTCTAGCAGATGCTAAAACCGGTTGAGCTGTGGAATTATCGGTAAGTGAGGCTGATATAGAAATCCTGAGTGTTGGTGAAGAGCGACCACAAGGTGAGGAAGTTTTAAAGATGGTGACTCTGGAGGAAAGAACAGTTGATGTCGATGAAGGATAGGCTGGATCAGACCCTGGTAAGTCAGCCGAGTCTCGACCTCCACCAGAGCATGAAGTTATGAAAAAAGACCAGGTTGGATCAAACCCTGGATTAAGTCATGTGGCTCTTGCTGGACCAGACCCTGAGCCCATGCATGACGACTTCGTGGCTACAGTTTATCCTCAAGTTCATGAAAGCTTGAAGCATACAACTTAAGAGAACGTCCACTTAGAGAATCCACTGAGCTCATCAGGCACTTTGTCTTCCATGAAGAATCTAGATGAAACATTTGGAGATCAATTCTTCAACAACAAACCAACGGAAGAACCTGGAAAAGCAAATGTGGAAACTGAAGTCGAATTTATGGTCACTGTCCCCATTCATCAAGCGTCCTCAACACCTCCTCCACTGTCCACTCCCATCATTGATCTCTCACCACCAAAACCTGTATCTACTTCTGCTCCAGAACTAATTTTTTACAGCTACAACAGCGACGACAACAATAACCCTTCCACTTCTACCACCTCCACAACAACAAATCTCTTCAGATCCTGATCTAGCATCTCGTGTCTCAGCACTGGAACAAGTATGTGCAAACTTTAAGAAGAGACACAAGCTTCAGGACAAAACTGTTCAAGGTCTGTCATCCAGCGTCTTCACATTGGAGCTTCGGGATCTGCCTCATAAGATCGGTGAAACTGTCAATGAAGCTATCAAAGAGGTTGTCCAAATAGCACTTCAAGCTCCACTTAAAGAACGCTTCAGAGATCTGTCCGAAGCTGACATGAAAGAAATTCTTCATGATCGGATGTTTGAAAGTGGTTCCTACAAATCTTAACTTAAACATGTTGCTCTATATGAAGCTCTAGAGGCCTCTTGGAGCATGACAACAGGGACGAGTTTCTTAGAGAAAAGGACAAGTCACGCAAAAGACTCCGAGTTGATCAAGATCCTCCTCCACCTCCTACAAAAGAGTCTGAACAAAGTAACAAGAAGAAAAGGCACGATTCTGATGCTTCAGGCTCAAAACAGCCTCCAGCTCCTCAGTCCTCAGCCTGAAAAACTTCTAACACTAGAGAAGCTCCTTCTAGCTCCTCCAAGCAGAAGTTTGTTCCTCATTCTGAACAACTTGTCGATGAAGTATACCAGATGATGTGAATGTCTCAGATTCAGAGGACATCGATATTGCACATCATCCTAAGATCAAGACCAGACAAGACTGGTTGAAGCCTGTACCAGAGGAAGACAGACTGGAAACTCCAAAACCAGACTGGGTCATTCCTCCAAATGATTTACCAAACCTAAGAACAATTGGGCCAACGCATTTGCTAACTCGTATCAAGACCCTAAAGAAAACAAGCTACTTCAGAAAACTGGTGATATAGGCTCATTCATCAAATGGTATTGCCGACAGATTGGGAAATTGAAGCTCAGTAAAGCTGATCTGGGGGGTGATAAGTGCTTAATTACACATATCTTTTACCTCTAAAAACGAGCTTAAATGACCAAAAACAGACAAAAACTGCCAAATATATGTTTGTTTTGCATTTGTATTGTGCAGGAAGTGGATATCAACAAAAAGACAGAAAACCAAGCCAAAATAACAAAACTGAGCATGGAGTCAGGTAACAATTCAACCACAATTCTTCTTTAATAAGGATCTGGAATACCTTGTATCAGGCAGCCAAGAAAGAAGGAATGCTCTGTCTATTTCCAAGCTGAAAGCAGCTTACTATCCAGACTTTAGGCTAGAAGAACTCGTACCGTCACTGTGGATTGAAAGTGAACTGGAATACGATGTTAGTGCAACCTATGGTATCACACACTGGTGGTTTAAACGAAAGGAATTCTACATCACTAGACACAGTGCCCCCTCAAATCGTGGGATAGTCAGATCTTACATGCGGATTTTCAGTGTTATCAGTCTCAAGACTTATGAAAGATACAGTTATACCTTCTTAAAAGAGATTGTTCTTCGCAGAGCTGACTACAATGAATACACGATCTCGGAAGCTGACTTCAAAAATCTGCAACTGAATGATTTTGAATATCTGTACCTACTACATCTTCAAGGCCAGCTTAATCATTTATCTCGTGCTGACAAAGTTCATCTCTTCAACGCAATCAACTTGTGGATAAGGAACATCGTCATCAGAAAACGTGTGGAAGATCTGTAGCTCGGGATTGAAAGTTATCAAACAAAACTCAATCTCACTCAACCGAATTGGATGCATACTATTTTTATTCAAAGAAGACTACACCATAGTCAGCAAGCCGAGGGCGGTAATCTACAAAGACAAAAATGTTCAGAAGAAGATGATGTGAGAGACTGAGGTACACAAGTTCAGTGATGGCACATTGACAAGAATTCTGAAAAAGCTGGATCACATGGTTAAAGACTTCAAGCTGTTCAGATACAATCCGAGCATGGAAGAGACTCTGGTTCAGAGATGATAGAAGAGGAGTTAAACGAATGTTATGGAGGTGATTGAGAGACGGCTCAAGATTAGAAGAATATTCAGAAGTCTTGAAAGCTTTATGAGTGGAAGGTTAAGAGATGTTGACTACAGACTTATCCAGCGGACTGAATGATTTCATCATTCCGATACTCAGGTCAATATCATCTTATTTTGTATCATATATCTTGTACATTAATATAAGTATGTAGTGTATCTTTAGGTGTTAAGTATCATTGTATAAATTTTTCAAGAGTTTTTTGTTAAACTTAAAATCTTTCAAAATTGTTATACTTGACACTCACACATACCCTTATAGATTGAGGGGGAGAATTTATATGTTTCCTATTCGACTTGTGAATAATCGGCACACTTTTCTCCCAGTTTTCTAACATATTTGAATCTACTGATATCCAAAATATCAAAGGGTTTGAAATTTTTGATAGGGGGAGAAAATGTGATTTAAATATGAAAACTGATAAAAATGTGATTGTATGGACTCAAGTGTATACTTCATCCTCCGTGTGCTATCGTTTATCGATGCACATATGGAGGGGGAGCGTTTCTGAAAAGTAAAAACAATCGAGGTACAAAATCCTTTGATATTTATATCACAAGTACCTGATTGAGTTTTTCAATTGGTTTTTTGGCAAGGTGAATGATTCGTCGTAAACGTATAGGTAATAATATTCCCGTTAGATATAAAAAAATTGCTTGAGGACAAACAAGATCAATCTTCCGAGTGTCGTAATCCCAACGAGAATTGTATTGAAAACCAAGTTTATGTTTGAAATTTAAATGCTTGATTATCTTTTAATTTTTGGTTTTGATTAAAACTATTTTTAATATTAAAGATTATACTAATAAAAGATGAAAAAAATTATACTAACAATTATACTACTATGATTATGCTAAAGTGATCTAAAAGAGATATAAGACGAACATGCTTGCTAAATGACGTGAAAAGTTCCTCAAGTGTGAATTAAAGTTTTACTTAACGAATTAACTTCCTTAGAAAAGATAATTATCTCACAACGTTGGTTTATTTTGACAAAAATCTCTTAAAAAGATATTAATTACTAGATGTGTAGTTTGACTATTTTTCCGGATTTTGCCCTTTAAAACATTCAAACTACAAATCTAAATAATCGAGGATTATTAATTAACAAACCTTTTTAAAATTCACACTTAATTCCCAATTCACAATATCACTTAGCAAGCACTAATAAAACTGCTCACTAAACATAACAATTAAGCTAGCAACAATCATATTATCAAACATAAACATTTTTAACTAATTAAAAAGCTACTAATTAAAGAAATAGGAAGAGAAGGTAGAACCCGATCCAAGCAACGAAAGATATTACAACCACCCGATTTAATAAGCTAAATCAAATAATCAAATTCGATCTAGCTTATTAAACCCTTAAGCTCCGGCCTTAGATGTAGAAGGATAGAATAAGAAATAAGACATGAAAAGTTAAGACAAAAATCAATAATCTTAATAACACTTTTAATATTATTTTTTTTACCTTACTAAAACAAAAATTCTAAAACTGTTTTTATTAAAATTTTGAAATCTGTTTTAGTAAAACAGTTGGGCCAAGCCTAAATCCTAAGCTGTGAACAAAAAAACGTTTCCCTAATGAGACTAAATGAAAATTTTAAGTTATAAGTTAAAGTATGAGCAAAATCAACTCGAAATAAGCTATAAAGAAGACTTATCCGAGTTTAAGCTAGAAAAGAGATTCGAAATAAGCTATAAAAGCTTATTCGAATGTGAAATGATAAAGCAAACTACTAGGACTACTTCTTATAACCAAATAAGCTATAAGAAAGCTTATTCGACTATAGATCTAAACCGAAAGCTTAAAATCTCCAAAATAAGCTATAAGGAAAGCTAATTTGAAAGAATAAGCTTGAAAAGATGTTAACTAATACTTTTAACTCGAAATAAGCTAAGAATTAAGCAAACCGACACCAAACTTGAAATAATAAGCTAGTTCTACTTGATAAACTAGATTAATAAGCTACTAACTAAAGGTGCTCTCGAAAATAAGGTGTGACACAAGCTTTAAAAAAAGTTGAGTTCAAATGACTCGTTGCACCCTTGTTAAGCTTTTGAATCGAGCTAAATAAAAGAAATAATCAAAATTAAATAAGCTAGAAAGGTCCACTCGAAATAGCTATAAGCTAATCGAGTAAATAGCTTAAAACCAAATAAGCTGTAAGTCCAACCTATTCGATTAATAAGCTGCTGAGAATAGAGATCCAAAATAAGCTATGGATTAGCTTATTTGGATATTAATCCGAAGGCTAAAAATAAGACCTTCACTCTCACACACAAAAGTACCTTTTTTCTTTCTAGCTTAGCTTTAGCTTTTAGTTTTTAGATTATGTAATTTTCATTTTAAATGTAATTTTCCTTAAGTAATCTTTTGTAATTTCCCTTTTAAAGAGTATTGTAATCAAGTTTTTAGTGAATGAAATTGAGTTTTACCTTAAAATAATCTTTCATGAGCTCTTATTTCTCCCAAATAAAGTTAGTTACTGTTAAATAAGCTCTTAAGCTACTCATAAGCTCAATCAAGCTCATCTGTAACACCCCCAAATTGGGTCGCAGCGGAATAAGGGTCCGGGGCGTGTTACTTCTTAGATCAATAACACAAGATAATATAAGAACGACCAAAAAGTCGTTTAAAACTGATACATTGGATTTAACAAAATATTGTGTTACAAAAGCCCGAAGCTTTACTTGTTTACTTGTTATTATTACAAAGATTTCCAGCCCATAACATATATACAAAATGTAATGCGACTAAATCTTTAATGCATGACTTCAAAATATAACCACCAATGTATCCTTCGCACCTCGTGCTTAATGATCTCCTGAAAAACATTGCATTTAAAACGTCAACATAAAGTTGGTGAATTTCATAGGTTTATGTAAATGTATATGCAGGACCGCAAGACTTTCCCCGTGATAATGCAACAGATGCAGACATCACAAAATGTAATTACGTTTTCCTAAGCTCATGACACCGAAGCTCGACATAAATGAATACAATATATAAATATTGCCTACATTGCCCGTGATGATGTTCAACCCGTAACATCCAAAATCCGACATGATATACGTTCGTTTCCAGTGATAGCTAGTCACCCGAACGGGGAGGTCAATCCCAAATAGATCTATCTATAATCATTCGCGCTCACATTCCAGTAATTGACAGTTCATGATTCATGGGCATAGTGGGTTATCGCTACTTAGGCAAACACGTAATCATGATAAAATGTACACTTGCGTCCAATTTGTAAAACATGCATATGTTTCTCACCCCAAAAACTTGTAAATTAATAATTGTAAAACATGGGGCTATGAACTCACCTTGAGTGAGTAAATTGATAATAAAATATCCCAAATAAAAACGCGTCACGCTAACGCCCGAATGCAACCTAGTTAATATAGGTCGAATCAGTATTCAAGTACGTTGTCTAACAACAACCATATATAATCCTATATAGTTATCATCGTACTATCGTTCGGGCTATCATAATTTAAGAGGTCATGACATGACGTACGAGGAGTTAGGACACTTTAAATCGTAAATCCAACAACTCGTCAATACGCCATCCGAAGAAGCCTCATTATGAAATTCCCTAGTAATATAGCACTTTGATAACTAATAACATATATATTTCTATATAGCTATATCACCATCTAATCGTTTAAGTGAAATCGTATTTATAAAGTAAAAACATTTATAATTACGCCTTTAGCAAAAATGACATAACTTTATCGTTTTAAGTTCGTTTCGCGCGTTTCTTACGCCCACGTTTTCATATTAAGACGAGTGATCATAATATTGCATTTTTAAGTTTCCGAGATTCTATTGTGAATAGTGTTTTTACTGTTCATTACAGATTACACTTATTAACGCAAAACCCGTAAATGTCGTATCTTATTCGTTATAGCTCCGTTTTTAGCGATTCTTTCGAACATGTTCTCGTAATTGAAAGTTTTATCATATTATTGATGTTTACAAAGTATAAGTTTCTACCATGATTAGTAACTTTTTATAAAATTTGTTTTATAAAGTATTTAGCGTCGTAAACTCGTAACTAACGTATCTTCTTCGTTATAAATCCGATTTTCGAGTTTCTTATCATTTTGGAATCCTTATGAGATGTACTATATTTATAAAATGTAATATGGTTGTTACCAAATTCGAACCAAAACAGAAAGTTTGAAGTTTGTGATTTAAAACATGTTTTAAGCTTGATTTTTGTACCATTAAGCTTCAACACCTTGTTTGCAACTACTTTACAACACATATAAACTTTATGTCTTACATATATAAGGTCCATAAGGTCATGTTTTTGTCACAAGAGTGATCATGAATACAAGATTTAACGCTGTTTATTTACAAACCATTTTCACTTGTAACTTAATGAAGTTAACATTAAAACCCTAATTTGTTTCTATACCTGTTAATACTTTAACCAACATGTTTCAAACACAAATACATCCCTTTTAACATCATATTAGCATCCATATAACATGTAAATAAGTTCACAAAACATTAATCATAAGTAAAAATCCCTTTTACATATTCAAAAGTATCCTAAATGGTGATTTAACTATATAAACATAATATATGCATACATCAAAGAAAGTAAATGAAAGAAGGGTTTCTTTAGATAACCTAGATGTGAGTGAGGATGAAGAACAACCAAATCTAAAACCCACCCCTTGTTTAGCAAGAAAACCTTAGCTTTTATCCCTTGAAAACCTATTCCAACCAAAACCCAATCTTGCAATATCTTAGCTAAAAACCTTTTCAAAGCTTAAACCAACCCTTCCAACTCTTCTATAATACCTTAATATGATGTATAAACACTAATATGAGTGAAAGAAAAAATCAAGCTATGGATTCCCCTAAAAACCTTGTGAAATGCCGTGGGTTAATAAGTAGGAAATGGAAGATTTTTCTGTTTTATACTTTGTAAATGAACATCAATGTGTTACACTTCTAGCTTTTATAATGAAATATCTGAATCTAACCTAAACCATGGTCACATATACCTCTTACTAACTCATGTGGTAAAGAGCCATAGGGGGAGGGGAGTGGGTTTCTTACAAAGTTGGAGGAAGGTGTAAGTGAGTGGTTCGCCTAATATGGCTTCATCCCATGAATTCAAGGAAGATACTTGAGCTAGATATTTTTCTTGGTATGAACTCACCTTAAATTCGGCCACATATGCATACCTAGAGGATGGTATTTTTTTGTAAACTTTAGTATAGGGTATAATCAGTGGTATTGTTTAAGCGTAGTTTTACGTTTTGTAGCTTCCGGAATGCGAACCGCATTTAGCCGCGAAAAACGTAAGCATTTTACGTAACCAATAAAAATAATGAACAAAGTTGGATAATTATTCTCATAATAATCCAATATAACACATGCTTGTAATGTAACTGGTTTATCGAGTAATGCCCCGATTACATTTTTTTTATTGAATGATATTTTTATTTACCCGACGACCAGTAAGCTTTAGCGTTAACGATTTAAAGAGCAAACGCGTAAAACCCAAAAAGAATTGTGAATTACATATTGTCGCACAATGACCCAAAACAACGAGGTGTTATAACTTGAGGTCAATTTCAAACCCCATTTCATAAGTTTAAAAAAAATGACCCATTTTGCAACCCTACTAGTTCTAAAGTCGAATCATACCTTAACTAAAAGTGTTGTTACCCTGAAGCATTGTTATCATATCTATAGTACAGACAACACCCCCATTTTAACGACCCATTACTAGGTTGAGTAATCCGAAACAACCCCATAGCGATAGATTTATGCATGCAATTTTCAAAAAATGGATGTATTACCCGTTTGTTTAAATGTTTTTAAATACACATAGTTGTTTCTCTACTATCAAACTCTTTTTTTTGAGATTTCCTACTCATATTCAGACCCTCAAATTAGTTAATCCCAAATTGTGAATTGTCGTGTGTTTCGCCACGTTCTGTATAATTACAGGGTTCACCTCCCTGTCATTATGGAAAGCCTTGGTTAGAATACAAACCAAAAAGATAACATATCAGACATAAGCATAATTGTGAAGTAATAGATTGGTAGTTGCTTTATGTTTTGACTTTCCCACATCATCATAAACGGGTAGATGGAGAAGGATCCTTATTTAGAACATATTTGATTACCACAGTTTTTGAGAATTTTTTTTTCAAACAGTCTTCCTGATAAGAGAAAGGCAGAAAGGCAACTTACGATTTGTACACCATCAAATTTACTCTATACATTACTAATTGGAATGACACGCGGACATAGTATGGTGATCATTGTGCTTTAAACCGTCCACAGATTTATGTGTAGACAATGTTTATTAAGAACTGATGTGGCGATTAAATAGCGATAATTTATTTGAATTTTGTCTCATACAGGTGGACTTTCTTCTTATTCTGTTGGACGAAAGAAAGACCATTCTGAGAAAAGCAATTTCAGGGGTAAAAAAAGCCGAATAGAGGTGGGTTCCTCATTGCGGGAAGATGTCAGAACCAGAACTGTTGAGAATGAAAGGTTCCTTGATGAATGAGCACCTATATCTGACCACAATTAGACTTCATCAACAACAAAGAAGATCACCCAACGCCATAGCAAAACTGAAATGCCTATCTCAAGCACCCATTCCACCATCAACAACAACGACGTCCACCAGTCATCCCGCAGCGGAGCGCGGGCCGACCATCTCGTTAAAGATATTAAGAAAGGTAAATTAGACAATCAACTTTATTTTTTCTCATATACATGCTTTATAAGTAGTAAAGATAAGTTTCATATTTTCTATATGTATATTTTGAATATCAAGTTTTTTCCATTTTGTAGTACATGACTATCGAGCTACTTTCAATTATGTAAAAAGCCCATCTAAACTGATCAATTGTCGTTTAAAATACACCTTTAACCACTTACCACAAGTAGAAGGTAATTTCATATAATGCTCGAATATATACTTCCGTAGATTCTTGTATAAATTTGACCAAAACGTCAATAAATAATTGACGCAAAGGTTGTTTCCATGGTATTCTAAACGAGCTAACATAGAGGTTCAAGTTGCAAAATTGACTTGGCAGAACGTTAGCATTCTATTGTGAGTCAATAGTGTCATTTTATTAATGCCTAACTAGTTCTCGAAAACCTACTTCCAGGCCTGTATCCTAAAGTAACCTTTAGTCTGTTGTATTCAATAAATAAACAACCAATCAATTGAGGGTCATAAAGAGCAAGTTCCTTGCAGTTTCTTATATCGATCATGTATAAAAAGGATGCATTTAGAATCAAAGCCATTCTATCATTTTTGAAAATTACTATTATACTTGACAACCAAGCCTTCTTTCTAGTTACAATTAACAAAAGCAAATATCAACAACTCTTCACAAGTAAAAATGTGAATCTAGTAATCTTAAAAGTGTCTCGGGAGCTACTAATACTTGATGAACATGGTGGGGTGAGGGCCATAAATTGGAAGAGTTGCCCTAAGGCACAGGTTCATGCTTCGGTGAAAAGCAAAAAGACTACGAAGCCATTTACAATAAATGTGTTGAGGCTTTTTGATCACATAGAAGGTCGTTGTGGATTATGGTTTGAGTAATGCGCGTGTAATCTTTTGTGAAACAATTGGTTCAACCACTGATATATTCACCGATAAAACAATACATTGTGGACTTGAGAAATTGAAACGGAATTGTAACCATCTCAAGACTGAAGAATATTGCCAGTTCGTTATTAGTTATCTCATGTCCACAACGAAACGTTTTATCGTGTATATAACAGTGACAGAACCCATTGTTTCACAAGCAGTATCTACAGACATCGTTTTATGCAGCCATATTACCAATTAAAAGAAGCTTATGAATGGTTTTGAATCTATGGCTATAATTGATAAAAAATTTTTTAATGATTAAGTAACAGTAATGAGTTCGATGAACCCATATATAGAGGATGTCATCATGTCTAATTTGCGGCAAATATAAAATGATTTAATATGTGTTATACCAGGTCATCACCATGACACAAACCTATGTTTTAGTGTTCTTTTTGTGCAAGTTAATCACTCTACCTCGTGGTCATCTTATAACCGGGCAATTCTAGTACGTTTCATGAAAGTTTTTGCATCATATACTAATTATCTTTGATATGATTGGATTGCCATGGCAGTCAATGTTTACATATAAACAAAAGAGAGAACTCATGACATAGCTATTACTGTACGTTGCATGAATACGTGTTGTAAAATATAGGTGAAACAACGTCCACGAAAGAACGCATCTTAGGCTTTGTTTTTTTTATTCCAATAACTTCTTCTAACAATTTTTTCAACCACTTTATGTTTGCAGTCTCTCAGACGTTTTTTGTTTGTTTTTTTTGCAGAGATAGTGGTAAAAAATCACTGTCCAACCTCTTCAAAAATCCAGACAAAATATTTCCACTTCTTACCCCTTCTTCTCACCTTCTTTCCTACAATCATTAAATATTTCAGATTTTTTGGGGTTTTATAACGTTTTCAACCGTTTTTTTCTTTTTTGTAGGGCGATTTTTAAAACGATTCCATCCATTTAATCCGTTTGTATGATATTTTATAACGATTTTTTCTCTGTTTTTCTACTATATATAATATTTTTTTACGTTTTCACTAGTTTTTTTAGGTTTTCGTCAGTTTTTTTACGTTTTTGTCAGTGTTTTTACGTTTTTGTCAGTTATTTTATGTTTTCGTCAGTGTTTTTACGTTTTCGTTAGTATTTTTTCCGTTTTTCGTCCAGTTATTGTTACTTTCTCTGTTTTACCTTACGTTTCGACTGTTTTACGTTTTCGTCAGTTATTTTACTTTTTTTCGTCAGTTTTTATTTTTAACGTTTTCATCAGTTTTTTTTACTCTTTTCGTTTGTTTTTTTTCCGTTTTTCGTCATTGTTTTAAAGATAACGTTTTCGTCAGCTTTTTTATGTTTTCGTCAGTTTTTTTACGTTTCGTCCGTTTTTTACGTTTTCATTAGTTTTTTACGTTATCGTCAGTTTTTTATGTTATCGTCTGTTTTCTTACGTTTTCGTCAGGTTTTTTTTAATGTTTTTTTACGTTTTTGTCTTTTTTTACATTTCGTCCGTTTTTTACGTTTCGTCCATTTTTTTACGTTCTCGTCTACCTTTTTACGTTTTCGTCTGTATTTTTACGTCGTTGTCAGTTATTTTACGTTTTCGTCTGGTTTTTTACGTTTTCCTCCGTTATTTTACTTTTTCCTCTTGTTTTTTACGTTATTCCTATTTTTACATCTTCGTCAATCTGTATTTTTTTTATGTTTTCCGTATGTTTTTTTTTATGTATTCGTATGTTGTTTTATGCTTTCGTAACGTTTTTTCTACTTTTCGGCCTTCTTTATACGTTGCATCCGTCTTTTTTTAATTTTATTTACTATCCACCATTTTAATATTAGTTTTTTTGCACGTTTTTTTGGTTTTTCTCTGTTTTTTCAAGTTTTTGTCTGTAAAAGTACGACAACGTAAAAAACAGACGAAAACGTAAAAAAAAGACGAAAACTTAAAATAACTGACGAAAACGTAAAAAAATGACAAAAAGTTAAAAAAACTGACAAAACGTATAAAAACTAACGAAAACGTAAAAAAAAACTGACGGAAACGTAAAAAAAACTGACGAACACGTAAAAAAACTGACGAAAACGTAAAAAAATAGACAACAACGTAAAAAACTGACCAAAACGTAAAAAACTGACGGAAACGTAAAAAACTGACTCAAACGTAAAAAACTGACGAAAACGTAAAAAACAGACGAAAGTGTAAAAAATTAGACGAAAACATAAAAAACCGACGCAAACGTAGAAAACTGACGCAAACGTAAAAAAACTGACGAAAACATAAAAAAAAACTAAAGAAAACGTAAAAAAACTGACAAAAAAGTAAAATAACTGACGAAAACGTAAAAAACTGACAAAAACGTAAAAATACTGACGAAAACATAAAAAATTGACGAAAACGTAAAAAACTGACGAAAATGTATAAAAATAACGAGAACGTAAAAAAAACAGACGAAAAAGTAAAATAACTGACGAAAACGTAAAAAAACTGACGCAAACGTAAAAAAACTGACGCAATCGTAAAAAAATGACGTAAACGTAAAAAAACTAAAGGAAACGTAAAATAAAACTGACAAAAACGTAAAATAACCGACGAAAACGTAAAAAAACAGACGAGAACGTAAAAAACTGGCGAAAACGTAAAAATACTGAAGAAAACGTATAAAACTGATGAAAACGTAAAATAACTGATGAAAACGTAAAAAATAAACTGATAAAAACAGTAAAAAAACAACGAAAACAAAAAAAAACACTGTAAAAATAATAAAAAAAAGAAACAAAAAATAAAAGTACTTCTAGAGAAAAAAGCAAATGGTCTTCTTCTTATGCAATGAAAAAGCTTAGATGCAAATCCTGCTCTTCTTCTGCAGACATGGTTTGTAGATAAACAGGTAAAACCTCTGAAAAAACAAACTGAAACCTTAGTTTTTTTACAGTCTGTAAAGCTTGGCACAGTTAACATCATGAGTATTAACTGTGACACGAGGTCACATGTGGTTCTTATAAAAGTTCAAATCATAGACAACAGTGAACAATAAAGTTTAAATAAAAGTAAAATAATTTGTATAACACTGATGTTCTTCCTAAAAGTAGTAACGGGCTAACGGAATACTATCTTACACTTTTAAATAGCTGCATTTAGTGGAGCCAATCCTATCCGTGAAGGGACCATTGTTGGGAAAGAAAGGTCACAGCGTGTGCAAGAATAAAAGAACCATTGTTCGGGAAGAAGGTCACGCTGAGACATGTTACAAAAGAAGGACGAAAGGTGATCGAGCTCACCACTCAGTTACCTTGTGTTTGTGAGGTTCAAGGGATGTTTTTATTATTAATGATTTGATTTGGTATTGTGTGTGAGGTATTTTGTATAGTATGCGAATATTCTAATGAAAATTAAAGGGCTTGGTGACTATTGTGGCTGAAAAGTAAGAAGAATTGAAAGGAAGTGAATGGTGATGTGCTGCTGAGATGACGTTGAGGTAGAATGTGAGAAAAAATGACCACTAAAACTAGTTTAAGGATAACATTGTTAACATTAATATTTTTTCTTGTGTATTTAGTACCTCATAAATATTGGGCTGTATCTTCAAAGTTCTAGAGACAAGAAGTCTCACCACCTACTGAAGCGAAGCCTTATTAGTAAGTGAATTACTGACCTAAAAGAAAAAAGAAGATATGAAGTCATTGAAAACTTATAAACAAAATTTAAAGTACCACATGAATGCTTAATGAGAACTTTCTTTAAAGAAGGTAGACAGAAAAACGTTCATCAATAAAAGTCAATAAAAAGTACAGAGTTTAGTATAAACAATCTCTCTCACAACAACAACGAGGAGTGTGTCTGCCAAAAAAAAGGAAACGAAAAAAAAAGAAAAAAAAAAAATGGATATAGATTAGATTTTGAGGGAAAAGAGAGAGATCTTTATACTAACTCCTGTACTTTTTATTGACTTTTTTGATGAACGTTTTTCTGTCTACCTTCTTAAGAAAGTTCTCACTTAAGCATTCATGGGTACTTAAATATGTTTATAAGTATCTCAATGACTTCATCATCTTCTTTTTCTTTTTGGCATAATTCACTTATCTAATAATGCCTTTCGCTTCAGTAGGTGGTGAGACTTCTTGTCTCTAAAGAACTTGAAGATAACACCCAAAATTTATGAGGTACAAATACAAGAAAAAATATAATGTTAACAATGTTATCCTTAAACTAGTTTTAGTGGTCATTTTTTCTCACATTCTACCTCAACGTCATCTCAGCAGCACATCACCATTCACTTCCTTTCAATTCTTCTTACTTTTCAGCCACAATAGTCACCAAGCCCTTTAATTTTCATTAGAATATTCGCATACTATACAAAATACATCATCACACAATACCAAAATCTAATCATTAATAATAAAAACATCCCTTTGAACCTCCCAAACACAAGGTAAACTGATGGTGAGCTCGATCACATTTCGTCTTCTTTTGTACTTGCACACGCGTGACCTTTCTTCCGACAAAGTCTTTTAACCTGCTCACGCGTGACCTTTCTTCCAACAATGGTCCCTCACGGATAAGGAATGGCTTCCACTAAATGCAGCCTTATTTAAAAGTAAAGATAGTATTCCGTAGCCCGTACTACTTTTAGGAAGAACATCAGGTTATACAAAATATTTTACTTTTAATTAACTTTAACTTTTCACTGTTGTCATGATTTGCACTTATTATAAGAACCACATGTGACACGTGTCACAGTTAAATACTCCATGATGTAACTGTGCAAGCTTTACAGACTGTAAAAAACTAAGGTTTCGTTTGTTTTTTCAGAGGTTTTACCTGTTCATCTACAAACCATGTCTGCAGAAGAAGAGGTGCATCTAAGCTTTTCATCTGCAAAGAAGAAGACCATTTGCTTTTTTCTCTAGAAGTACTTTTATTTTTGTTTCTTTATCTTTTTACAAGTGTTTTTTATGTTTTCGTCTGTTTTTTTACGTTTTAATCAGTTATTTTACGTTTTCATCAGTTATTTTACGTTTTCATCAGTTTTATACGTTTTCTTCAGTATTTTTACGTTTTCGCCAGTTTTTTACGTTCTCGTCTGTTTTTTTACGTTTTCGTCGGTTATTTTACGTTTTTGTCAGTTTTATTTTACGTTTCCTTTAGTTTTTTTACGTTTACGTCATTTTTTTACGATTGCGTCAGTTTTTTTACGTTTGCGTCAGTTTTTTTAACGTTTCTCATTATTTTATTTTCGTCTGTTTTTTTTTACGTTCTCGTTATTTTTATACATTTTCGTCAGTTTTTTTACGTTTTCGTCAATTTTTTTTACGTTTTCGTCAGTTTTTTTACGTTTATTGCCAGTTTTTTACGTTTTTTTTTTTCCCCCGTTCAGTTATTTTACTATATTTGTCAGTTTTTTTTTACGTTTATCTTTAGTTTTTTTTTAATGTTTTCGTCATTTTTTTTACGTTGCGTCAGTTTTTTTTTGATTTTCCTACTTTGGTCGGTTTTTTATGTTTTCGTCTAATTTTTAACACTTTCGTCTGTTTTTTACGTTTGTCAGTTTTTTTACTTTTTGGAGTCAGTTTTATTAGCGTTTCCTTCCAGTTTTTACGTTTTGGTCAGTTTTTTTAACGTTGTTGTCATTTTTTTACGTTTTCCGTCAGTTTTTTTTACGTGTTCGTCAGTTTTTTTTTAACGTTTCCGTCAGTTTATTTTTTTACGATTTTCGTTAGTTTTTTATACGTTTATGTTCAGTTTTTTTAACTTTTTTGTCATTTTTTACGTTTCGTCAGTTATTTTAAGTTTTCGTCTTTTTTTTACGTTTTCGTCTGTTTTTTACGTTGTCGTACTTTTACGGACGAAAACTTGAAAAAACAGAGAAAAACCTAAAAATCGTGCAAAAACGTAATAAAATGGAGGAAAACGTAAAAAGACGGATGCAAACGTAAAAAGAAGGGCGAAAACGTAGAAAAACGTACGAAAACATAAAAAAACATACGAAAACGTAGAAAAAACGTACGAAAACATAAAAAAACGGACGAAGACGTAAAAATAGGCAAAAACGTTAAAAAACAGACGAAAAAGTAAAATAACGGAGGAAAACGTAAAAAACCAGACGAAAACGTAAAATAACTGACAAAGACGTAAAAATACAGACGAAAACGTAAAAAAAGCAGACGAGAACGTAAAAAAACAGACGAAACGTAAAAAACGGACGAAATGTAAAAAAAAGACAAAAACGTAAAAACATAAAAAACATAAAAAAAACCTGACGAAAACGTAAAAAAACAGACGATAACATAAAAAAAACTGACGATAACGTAAAAAACTAACGAAAACGTAAAAAACGGACGAAAACGTAAAAAAACGGACGAAAACATAAAAAAGCTGACGAAAACGTAAAATAATTGACGAAAACGGAAAAAAAACAAACGAAAACTTAAAAAACTGACGAAAACGTAAAAAAACTGACGAAAACGTAAAAAACTGACGAAAACGTAAAATAACTGACCAAAACGTAAAAAAACAGACGAAGCGTAAAAAAACAGACGAAAACGTAAAAAATAGACGAAAACGTAAAAATACTGACGAAAACGTAAAAAATTGACGAAAACGTAAAAAAACAGACGAAAACGTAAAAAAACAGACGAAAACGTAAAAAAACTAGTGAAAACGTAAAAAAATATATTATATATAGTAGAAAAACAGAGAAAACGTAGAAATCATAGAAAACGGATTAAAATGGATGGAAACGTAAAAAAAACGCACAAAAAAGAATAAAGACGGTTGAAAACGTATAAACTCAGAAAAAATATGAATTATTTAATTATTGTAGAAAGAAGTGAGAAGAAGGGGTAAGAAGTGAAATATTTTGTCTGGATTTTTGAAGAGGTTGGAAGTGATTTTTACCACTTATCTCTGCAAAAAAACAAACAAAAAACGTCTGAGAGACTGCAAACATAAGTGGTGAAAAAATGTTAGAAGAAGTTTAATTGAAAAAACAACAAAGCCTAAGAGCCTTTCTTCCGGGACGTTGTATCACCCTATTTACAACACTAATTTCATAGCACGTAACAGTAATAGCTATGTCAATGAGTTCACACTTTATGTTATATTAAACATTGACTGCCATGGCAATCCAATCATATCAAAGATAATTAGTATATGATGCAAAAACTTTCATGAAAGTACTAGAATTGCCGGTTATAAGATGACCCAAACGAGTAGAGTGATTAACTGCACAAAAAGAAACTAAAACATAGGTTTGTGTCATGTTGCTGACATGGTAAAACACATATATAATCATTATATTTGCCGCAAATAGACATGATGACATCCTCTAATATATGGGGTCATCGAACTGTTACTGTTACATAAATCATTAATAAATTATTATCAATTATAGCCATAGATTCAAAACCATCACTAAGCTTCATTTAATTTGTAATATGGCTGCATAAAACGAGTTGTAGATCTGCTTGTGAAACAATGGGTTCAGTCACTGTTATATACACCGATAAAACAGTTACGTTGTGGACATGGAGAAACTAAAACGAACTTGCACTATTCTTCGTCTTGAGATGGTACAACTTCGTTTCAATTTCTCAAAGTCCACAATGTAATTGTTTTATCGGTGAATATAACAGTGGTTGAACCAATTGTTTCACAAACAGATCTACAACGCGCATTACACAACCATAACCACAACGACCTTCTATGTGATCAAAAAGCCCTCAACACCATTTAACTTGTAAATGGCTTCGAAGTCTTTGCTTTTCACCGAAGCATGAACCATAGCCTTGGCAACTCTCCAAATTCTGGCACCATGTTCATCAAGATTAGTAGCTCCCGAGACACTTTTAAGATTACTAGCATCACATTTAACTTGTAAGAGTTGTTGCATATTTGCTTTTGTTACATTGTAACTAGAAAGAAGGCTTGGTGTAGTAATTTTCAAAAATGATAGAATGGCTTTGATTCTAAATGCATCCTTTTTATACATGATCGATATAAGAAACTGCAAGGAACTTGCTCTTAATTGAACCCTCAATTAGCTTGGTTGTTTATTTTATTAGTTTATCAACAGACTAAACGGCTACTTTAGGAAACAGCCTGGAAGTAGGTTTCGATAACATGTAGGCATTAACATAAAATGACACTATTGACTCACAATAGAATGCTAACGTTCTGCCAAGTCAATTTTGCAACTTGAACCTCTATGTTAGCTCGTTTAGAATACCATGGAAACAACCTTTGCGTCAATTATTTATTGACGTTTTGGTCAAATTTATACAAGAATCTACGGAAGTATATATTCGAGCATTATATGAAATTACCTTCTACTTGTGGTACGTGTTTAAAGGTGTATTTTAAACCGACATTGATACAGTTTAGATGTGCTATATACATAATTGAAAGTAGATCGACTAGTCATGTACATACAAAATGTAAAACATGAAAAATCAAATATACATATAGAAAATATGAAACTTATCTTTACTACTTATAAAGCATGTATATGAGAAAAAATAAAGTTGATTGTCTAATTTACCTTTCTTAATATCATTAACAGATGGTTCGGCCCGCGCTCCGCTGCGGGATTGACAGGTGGACGTCGGTTGTTTTGATGGTGGAATGGTGCTTTGAGATAGGCATTTCAGTTTTGCGTATGGGCGTTGGGTTATCTTCCCTTTGTTGTTGTGAAGTCTAATTGTGGTCATATATTAGGTGCTCATTCATCAAGGAACCTTCTCATTCTCAACATTCTGGTTCTGACATCTTCCCGCAATGAGGAACCCACCTCTATTCGGCTTTTTTTACCCCTGAAATTGCTTTTCTCAGAATGGTCTTTCTTTCGTCCAACAGAATAAGAAGAAAGTCCACCTGTATGAGACAAAATTCAAATAAATTATCGCTATTTAATCGCCACATCAGTTTCTTAAAACACATTGTCTACACATAAATCATGTGGACGGTTAAAGCACAAGATCACCATACTATGTACGCATTCATCCAATTAGAATGTATAAGAGTAAATTTGATGGTGTGTACAATCGTAAGTTGCCTTTCTGCCTTTCTTCTTAAACAGGAAGACTGATTGAAAAAAAAAATTCTCAAAACCTGGTACCAAATATGTTCTAAATAAGGATCCTTCTCCATCTACCCGTTTATGATGATGTGGGAAAGTCAAAACATAAAGCAACTACCTTCTATACTTCACAATTAAGCTATGTCAGATTTGTTATCTTTCTTGGTTTGTATTCTACCAAGCCTTTCCAATAATGACAGGGACAACCCCGCCATTTTACAAAATGTGCGAACACACGACAATTCACAATTTGGAATAAATAATAGAGGAGTCTGACATATGAGTAGAAACCTCAAAAAAAAGAGTTTGAATAGCAGAGACAACAACGTATGTGTATTTAAAAACCTTAAACAAACGGGAATACATCATTTTTTGAAATGCCAGCATAATCTAACGCTATGGGTTTTCGGATTACTCACCCTGTATAAATGGGTCGTCTAAAATGGGGGTTTGTCAGCTTACTATAGATCTTATAACACAGAATTCAGAACAACACTATATTTAAGGTATATTCCGACTTTAGACTAGTAGGGTGCAAAATGGGTCATTATAACCTTATGAAAAGGTTTGAAATTGACTCAAGTTATAACACCTCTGTTATTAGGTCATTGTGAGTACATATATGTAATTCACAATTCATTTTTAGGGTTTACGCGTTTTGCTTTTAAATCGTAATCGCAAGCTAAATCCGCTAAACTAAAAATGATCATTCAATGTAATCGTGGCCATTAAACATTAAACATTTACATCAAGCAAGTGTTATATGAATTAATATGAGAATAATTATCAACTTTGTTTCATCTATTATTATGGTTACGTTAAAATGCTTACGGTTCGCGATAAAATCGGTTCGGCATTCCCGGAAGCACAAAACCTAACTACGCTTAAACAAATACCCACGATTATACCCAATACTCAAAATTTACAAAAATACCATCCTAGTATGCATATATGGCCGAATTTAAGGTGAGTCATACCAAGAAAATATCTAGCTCAAAGTATCTTCCTTGAATTCATGGGATGAATCCCATATTAGGGAACCAATCACTTACACCTTCCAACTCTGTAAAACCCTCACCCCCCCCTATGGGCTCTTACACATGAGTTAGTAAGTGACCATGGTTAGGTTAGATTAGATATTTTCATTATAAAAGCTAGCAAGTAACACATAGATGTTCATTTACAAAGTATAAAGGTTTAAGAGCAAACGCGTACAATACTAAAAATAATTGGTGACATTATTAACGTCGTACATTGTCCTAAAACACGAGGTTTTATATTAGCTAAGCAATTAAACCACATCTCTCATTTACAAAGTGTAAACAAGAACAAAACCCTCCCTTTCTCTTTATACATAGCCACGGCTCAAAATTACTATCTTAAGCAATCCATACAAAATTTTCTACCACATATACAAGCATACACACATCATATCTAAGACCTACTAAGGTGGTTTCAAGGCTTGGTTAACCATTTTCAAGGAAGGAAGCAAGAAAAGGAAGCCAAGGGTTTTCACCTTATATTTTCAAGCCAAGGTTTGTAATCACAAGGGTGTGATTGTTATTTTTTTCTATACTCATCCACTCAAGGTTATTTAAAACCCTAATCACTTCATACTTATGATTTTATGTGTTCATATGTTCTATTTAGCTAAATCACCATTTAGGGTACTTTTGAATATGTAAAATGAATTTTTACATATGATCAATGTTTTGTGAACTTATTTACATGTTATATGGATGCTAATATGATGATATAATGAAAGTATAACTCTTGTACACACTTGGTTTAAGTATAAAAAGTTCATGAGTAAACATGTTAAAATTAGGGTTTCATTAACAACTTTTGATTAAAGTAAGATTAGAGGACTTGTTATCTTGAACACATGGGAAAAATATGAACTAATGGACCTAATATATGTATGACATAAGATATAAGTGTTGTAAAGTAGTTGTAACAAGGTGTTGAAGCTTAATGGTACAAAAATCAAGCTTAAAACATGTCTTAATCAAAAACTTCAAACTTTCTGTTTTGGTTCGAATTTGGTAACAGCCATATTAGGTTTTATAAATATAGTACATCTCATAAGGATTCCAAAATGATAAGAAACTCGAAAATCGGATTTATAACGAAGAAGATACGCTAGTTACGAGTTTACGACGCTAAATACTTTATAAAACAAATTTTATAAAAAGTTACTATTCATGGCAGAAACTTATACTTTGTAAACATCAATAATATGATAAAACTTTCAATTACGAGAACGTGTTCGAAAGAATCGCTAAAAACGGAGCTATAACGAATAAGATACGACATTTACGGGTTTTGCGTTAATAAGTTGTAATCTGTAATGAACAGTAAAAACACTATTCACAACAGAATCTTGAAAACCTAAAAATGTGATTTTATGATCACTCGTCTTAATACGAAAGCGTGGGCGTAAGAAACGCGAGAAACGGACTTAAAACGACAAAGTTATGTCATTTTTGCTAAAGGCGTAATTATAAACGTTTTTACTTTATAAATACGATTTCACTTAAACGATTAGATGGTGATATAGCTATATAGAAATATATGTGTTATTAGTTATCAAAGTGCTATATTACTAGGGAATTTCATAATGAGGCCTCTTCGGATGGCGTATTGACGAGCTGTTGGATTTACGATTTAAAGTGTCCTAGCTCCTCGTACGTCATGTCATGACCTCTTAAATTATGATAGCCCGAACGATGGTACGATGATAACTATATAGGATTATATATGGTAGTTGTTAGACAACGTACATGAATACTGATTCGACCTATATTAACTAGGTTGCATTCGGGCGTTAGCGTGACACGTTTTTATTTGGGATATTTTATTATCAATTTACTCACTCAAGGTGAGTTCATAGCCCCATGTTTTACAATTATTGATTTACAAGTTTTTGGGGTGAGAAACATATGCATGTTTTACAAATTGGACGCAAGTGTACATTTTATCATGATTACGTTTTGCCTAAGTAGCGATAACCCACTATGCCCATGAATCATGAACTGTCAATTACTGGAATGTGAGCGCGAATGATTATAGATAGATCTATTTGGGATTGACCTCCCCGTTCGGGTGACTAGCTATCACTGGAAACGAACGTATATCATGTCGGATTTTGGATGTTACGGGTTGAACATCGTCACGGGCAATGTAGGCAATATTTATATATTGTATTCATTTATGTCGAGCTTCGGTGTCATGAGCTTAGGAAAACGTAATTACATTTTGTGATGTCTGCATCTGTTGCCTTATCACGAGGAAAGTCTTGCGGTCCTACTTATACATTTACATAAACCTATGAAATTCACCAACTTTATGTTGACGTTTTAAATGCAATGTTTTTCAGGAGATCATTAGGGCATGGGGTGCAAAAGGGATACATTGGTGGTTATGTTTTGGATGTCCTGCATTAAAGATTTAGTCACATTACATTTTGTATATCTATTATGGGCTGGAAATCTTTGTAATAATAACAAGTAAACAAGTGAAGCTTCGAGCTTTTGTAAACATTTTGTTAAATCCAAGGTATCAGTTTTAAAACGACTTTTAATTGTCGTTCAATATATATCTTGTGCTAGTGATCTGAGAAGTAACACGCCCCGGACCCTTATTCCGCTGCGACCTAATTTGGGGGTGTTACAGATATCGCGGCTTTATGTAAGCACTTTGAGATGTGTTTGTGTGTGTACTCGAGTTTTAGTATTTTCGTTGTTTGCCGCAAAGTTGGCTTGCGATGATGTTTTGTCTTATTGATATCAACGATCGAGTTTGAGAATGACATTTTCACAACAAGTGTTAGTCGAGATTGGTAATCTTGAGCGTATTCATTGCGATGAAACTTGCCTCGGTTAAATCTTTCACAAAGGTCTACGGCGGTTTTTGATATCTAGCTCGGACGTCAGACACAACTTTAAAGCATCATAACTTTTTACTCGGACGTCGGATTGAGACAAAAAAAATTTTGAATTACCACATTCTTTTTTATATCTAGCTCCTTGGTAAAATGACTACGTCGTTGGGTATTCAAAAATTTCGAGTTCTTGACAAATTCAATCATTTCACGAACGTCGGTCGGCATAAAGGAACGACGTCATGTAAGTTCCTTTTATGGCTTGCATATTGACTATAACGTAATAACTTGTGCAAACTATGACGGGTGTGATCATACCAGCACTAATGCACCGGATCCCATCAGAACTCCGCAGTTAAACGTGCTTGGACGAGAGTAGTACTGGCTTAGGTGACCCGCTGGGAAGTCCTCGTGTTGCACCCTTCTTTTTTTATCTGATATCACAACTTTGTGCTTCCGAGATGGTTTGCTTTTTGAACAAATTTCACAACGAATGATGGACGGTATTCTTCGTCAATAATTTACCAGCACATAAACATCTCCAACTGTTTCTGAAATACGTCATAAGATTCGGGTGTCCAACTTGGTTTTTTCGAGCTCCTGTGTACTCCATCTCTAGGAAAGAAAATTACCAAGATGAATGGATAGCCGTACGTCAGGTAACTACCAACACTTGCAAAACTCTAGATGGGCGCACGACACCAACACTTCAAATGATCACCGACACTTGCAATACTTTTTAAATAGGCCGTCGTCTGCCAACACTTGCAAATGTTCTCACCAACGATGTATGAACAAATTTCTAAAACTGGTTCAAATTCTTGCGTTCTTAGATACATAAACCTCTAGGAAAACATACTAGGAAGAGAAAATGGAGTGAGATGTTTTGGCTGGGTCGGGGAGGGGAGGGGGAGGACGAATCTGAGGCGAGCAGGGTCGGAATCTCAGTGGATCTGGCAGCAAGGCCCCACACTCTGCCACTTTACAATTACCCCGTTCGCGTATTTAAGTCGTCTGCAAAGGATTTACCCGCCACTTGGATGGGAATTGTTAATTCAGGGCGCTCTCCGAACGACTCATCCGTCGACGTGCTTAGGCAACGACACGTGCTTTGGGGGCCGAGGCCCATTCTGCTGGTCCGGCAAACAGGCGGCGGGCTCACGCGTCCGTTATAGCCGGATTCTGACTTTTAGAGGCGTTCAGTCATAAGCAGCAAAACGGGTAGCTTAGCGCCACTGGCTTTTCAACTAAGCGCGATGACCAATGTGTGTGAATCAACGGTTTCCTCTCGTACTAGGTTGAATTACTATGGCGCACTTCATCAGTAGGGTAAAACTAACCGGTCTCTACGACGGTCTAAACAAGCTAACGTTCCCTATTGGTGGTGTGAACAATCCACCACACTTGGTGAATTCTTGCTTTTCCAATGATAGGAAGAGACGACATCTGAAGGATCAAAAAGCAACGTCGGCTATGAACGTTGGCTGCCACAAGCATAATCCCTTGTGTGGTAAACTTTTCTGTCACCTCTAGCTTCAAATTCCGAAGATCTAAAGATCGTTAGGACGCTTTTTCACGGATCGTATCGTACTGGAATATCGAATGAAACGAGCTTTTACCCTTCTGTTCCACACGAGATTTCTGTTCTCGTTGAGCTCATCTTAAGACACATGCGTTATCTTTTAACGGGTGTGCCGCCCCAGCCAAACTCCCCACCTAACAAAGTCTTCCACCTGGATTGACCCGCCGAAGCGAGCCTTGGGACCAAAAAGAGGGGCGTTACCCCGCTTCCAATTCACAGAATAAGTAAAATAACATTAAAAGTAGTGGTATTTCACTTTCGCCCGAAGGCTCCCACTTATACTACACCTCTTAAGTCATTTCATAAAGTCGGACTAGAGTCAAGCTTAACAGGGTCTTCTTTCCTCGCTGATTCTGCCAAGCTCGTTCCCTTGGCTGTGGTTTCGCTGGATGGTAGACAGGAACAATGGGAATCTCGTTAATCCATTCATGCGCGTCACTAATTAGATGACGAGGCATTTGGCTACCTTAAGAGAGTCATAGTTACTCCCGACGTTTACCCGCGCTTGGTTAAATTTCTTCACTTTGACATTTAGATCACTGGGCAGAAATCACATTGCGTTAGCATCTGCAAGGACCATCGCAATGCTTTGTTTTAATTAAATAGTCGGATTCCCCTTGTCCGTACCAGTTCTAAGTTGGCTGTTTGACGCCCGGGGAAGGCCCCTGAAAGAGTCGTTCCTAGTCCGTCCCCCGGCCGGCAGGCAGCGACCCGCTCTTGCCGCGTGAGCAGCTCGAGCAGTCCGCTGATAGCTGACGGGCTCAAAACTAGGACCCCCGTACCCAGCCCTCAGAGCCAATCCTTTTCCCGAGGTTACGGATCTATTTTTCCGACTTCCCTTGCCTACATTGTTCCACCAACCAGAGGTTGTTCACCTTGGAGACCTGATGCGGTTAAGTGTACGACCGGGTGTGGGAGGCACTCTGTCCTTTAGATTTTCAAGGGGCGCCTGGGGCGCACCAAACACCGCGCGACGTGCGGTGCTCTTCCAGCCGATGGACCCTACCTCCGACTGAGCCGTTTCCAGGGTGGTCAGGCTGTTAAACAGAAAAGATAACTCTTCTTGAGGCCTCAACCGACGTCTCCAGACTCCCTAACGTTGTCGTCAGCCGCCACGTCCCAGTTCAGGAATTTTAACCCGATTCCCTTTCAAAGCTCGCGCGAAACGCGCTATTTGACGGGCTTCCCCCTTCTCTTAGGATCGACTAACCCATGTACAAGTGCCATTCACATGGAACCTTTCCCTTCTTCGGCCTTCAAAGTTCTCATTTGAATATTTGCTACTACCACCAAGATCCGCACTGACGGCCGCTCCGCCTAGGCTCACGCCTAAGGTTTTTAAGCGACCGTCGCGCCCTCCTACTCATCCGGGCCTGGCTCTTGCCCCGATGACCAAGTGTAGGCCACGCGCTTAAGCGCCATCTATTTTCGGGGCTAGTTGATTTGGCAGGTGAGTTGTTACACACTCCTTAGAGGATTTTGACTTCCATGACCATCGTCCTGTTGTCTTAATCGACCAACACCCTTTGTGGGTTCTAGGTTAGCGCGTAGTTTGGCACCGTAACCTGGCTTCCAGTTCATCCCGCATCGCCAGTTCTGCTTACCAAAAATGGCCCACTTGGAGCTCTCGATTCCGTGGCACGGCTCAACAAAGCAGTTGCGCCGTCCTACCTATTTAAAGTTTGAGAATAGGTCGAGGGCGTTCCGCCCCGAGGCCTTTAATCATTCGCTTTACCCGATAGAACTCGTACCCGGGCTCCAGCTATCCTGAGGGAAACTTCGGAGGGAACCAGATACTAGACGGTTCGATTAGTCTTTCACCCCTATACCCAAGTCAGACGAACGATTTGCACGTCAGTATCGTTGCGGGCCTCCACCAGAGTTTCCTCTGGCTTCGCCCCACTCAGGCATAGTTCACCATCTTTTGGGTCCCGACAGGCATGCTCACACTCGAACCCTTCACAGAAGATCAAGGTCGGTTGGCGGTGCACACGGCGAGGGGGATCCCGCCAATCAGCTTCCTTGCGCCTTGCGAGTTTACTCACCCGTTGACTCGCACATATGTCAGACTCAATTGTCTGTGTTTCAAGACGGCCAGAATGGGGTGCCCGCAGGCCGGTGCAAGGAGCGCGCAGGTGGCGAAGCACGCCACGACGGAGCGCGCTGCCAACTATGATCAACGCGACGGCATCTCCACGGGTATATCAACAGCCCGGGCTTTGGCCGCCGCACCAATCCGCACCAGTCTACGCCCCAAGTCGATCGGCGGACCTGCTTACGTCTTTCCACATCCGACCGGGACGCATCGCCGGCCCCCATTCGCTTCCCTCCTGACAATTTCAAAAACTCTTTGACTCTCTTTTTAAAGTCCTTTTCATCTTTCCCTCGCGGTACTTGTTTGATATCGGTCTCACGCCAGTATTTAGCCTTGGACGGAATTTACCGCCTTATTGGGGCTGCATTTCCAAACAACCTGACTCGCAGACAGCGCCTCGTGGTGCGACAGGGTTCGGGCACGATGGGTCTCTCACCCTTTCCGGCGCCCCATTCCAGGGGACTTGGGCCCGGTCCATCACTGAGGACGCTTCTCCAGACTACAATTTGGACAGTGAAGCTGCTCGATTTTCAAGTTGGGTTGTTCCTGGTTCTCTCACCGTTACTAAGGGAATCCTTGTAAGTATCTTTTCCTTTGCTTATTGATATGCTTAAACTCAGCAGGTAGTCCCGTCTGACTTGGGGTCGCGGTCGAAGTGCCATCCTAAGATAACACATTGGGGTATTTGAAGAGTTTTTCCTTGCGACTAACACAGAACAAAGAACAAGGGTTTTTACGACCACCACTAGTTCATGCGTCCATCGAAGGGACTCCTATTTTGGATAACCACACCATGAGAACAGGAGACCAATATCCGTCCCAAACACAGATTTGTTGGGGGCAACGCGATGCGTGACGCCCAGGCAGACGTGCCCATGGCTAAAAGGCTTCGGGCACAACTTGCGTTCAAAAACTTGATGGTTCATGGTATTTTGCAATTCACACCAAGTATCGCATTTTGCTATGTTCTTTATCGATGCGTGAGATAAGATATCTGTTACCGAGAGTCGTTTGTAATTAAAAAGAAGCCACATCCCATGAGCACACCGCGAATGGGGCATCATAAAACAAGCCTTCTCAAGTTTAGTTTTCCTTGGCACACATTATGCCGGGGTTGTTATTGCGCCAATGACATATTCACGAGGTCCAAAAGAACACAAGTAAATGCGCATCTACAAAGCATCGAGAGGATCAAACAAGTGCTTAATCCACTCGACGCTCAGTTGTTTTTACGTGTTCACGGGTCGTTCTGCTTTACAGGGTTTGACAATGATCCTTCCGCAGGTTCACCTACGGAAACCTTGTTACGACTTCTCCTTCCTCTAAATGATAAGGTTCAGTGGAATTCTCGCGACGTCGCAGGCAGTAAACCGCCCACGTCACCGAGATCCTAACACTTCATCGGACCATTCAATCAGTAGGAGCGACGGCCGGTTTGTACAAAGGGCAGGGACGTAGTCAACACGAGCTAATGACTCGCGCTTACTAGGAATTCCTCGTTTAAGACCAACAATTGCAATGATCTATCCCCATCACGATGAAATTTCAAAGATTTCTCGAGCCTGTCAGCCAAGGCTATTTACTCGTTGAATACAACAGTGTAGCGCACGTGCGGCCCAGAACATCTAAGGGCATCATAGACCTGTTATTGCCTCAAACTTTCATGGCCTAAAAGGCCATAGTCCCTCTAAGAAGCTGGCCGTAGAGGGATACCTCCACATAGCTAGTTAGCAGGCTGAGGTCTCGTTCGTTAACAGAATTAACCAGACAAATCTCTCCACCAACTAAGAACGGCCATGCACCACCACCCATAGAATCAAGAAAGAGCTCTCAGTCTGTCATTCCTTACTATGTCTAGACCATGTAAGTTTCCCCGTGTTGAGCTAAATTCAGCCGCAGGCTCCACTCCTGGTGGTGCCCTTCTGTTAATTCCTTTAAGTTTTAGCCTTGCGACCATACTCCCCCCGAAACCCAAAAACTTTGATTTCTCATAAGGTGCCAACGGAGTCCTATAAGCAACATCTGCTGATCCCTGGCCGGCATCATTTATGGTTGAGACTAGGACGGTATCTGATCGTCTTCGAGCCCCCAACTTTCATTCTTGATTAATGAAAACATCCTTGGCAAATACTTTCGCAGTTGTTCGTCTTTCATAAATCTAAGAATTTCACCTCTGACTATGAAATACGAATGCCCCCGACTGTCCCTGTTGTTAATCCATTACTACCAATCCCGAATGCCAACGTACTAATAGGACCGAAATCCAATGATGTTACCCAGCTAATGTATACAGAGCGAAAGCTTGCTTGTGATCACTCTATTTTCTTCATAGTCACAACGCCGGAGGCTCAACCCAGCCAAATTAAGCCAGGAGCGCACGCCGACAGAAGGATGAGTAAAACCGGAGTGCACCACCGTAAGGCGACTGCCGACCCAACCCAAAGTCCAACTACGAGCTTGTTTAACGACAACAACTTAAAATATAACGTGCTTTGGAGCTCGGAATTACCGTGGCTTACTGGCACCTAGACTTGCCCTCCCATGGATCATTTTTTAAGGGATTTTAGATTGTACTCATTCCAATTTACCAACGTCCAAATAGAGCCCGTAGTTGTTAGTTATTGTCACTCACCTCCTCGTGTCAGGTTGGGTAATTGTGCGCCTGCTGGCTGCCTTCCTTGGATGTGGTTAGCCGTTTCTTCTTTCTCAGGCTCCCTCTCCGAAATCGAACCCTAATTCTACGTCACCCGTCACCACCATAGTAGGCAACTATCCTACCATCGAAAGTTAATAGGGACCAAATTTGAATGATGCGTTGCCGGTACAAAGGCTGTGCGATCCGTCGAGTGTAGCATGAATCAATCGCACAAACAGGCAGAGCCCTCGCGACACCCTTTTATCTAATAAATGAATCCCCTTCCCAGTAAGTCGGGGTTTGTTGCACGTATAGCTCTAAATTTTTACAACGGTTAACCGAGTACAGATACACTCATCACAAATAAACTATAACTGATTTAATGAGCCATTCGCAGTTTCACAGTCTAAATTTGTTCATACTTACACATGCATGGCTTAATCTTTGAGACAAGCATATGACTACTTGCAGGATCAACCAGGTAGCATTCCTCTTCGACGTAGCACCACGGATGGACAAGCCAAAACATAGCACAAGTCGTTTTAGAGAAGCGAGACCGCTAATATGAGGGCAAACAAGAATCGTTAGATCCATGCCCACTATATGTTCCGTATACAAGAGACCAAGCAATGCTCAATGTGCCACTATGTCGAAACATTCCTTCAACAAGGTGGATCAAAGAGACCGCGTCATGGTTCACCCCACGTCGTACAAGGAACGCAAGATGAAATGAAACTTTGATCTATCCAACCGATACGATTAGTTAGGTATTCAGCACAGTAAACCCACAACACGATCAAGGCGTTACAAGCCTTGCCGCAATATTGAAGAGGTATGAAAGCATGGAAGTTGTTGCAAGCACAGCAGCCAACCACACCTAACAAACCAAACACCACTCATTATGGATGGCAACGGGTCGGGTTCGGGGCGGGTTTTAGTGTACCCGTACCCGCACCCGTTTATAATATCCATACCCGTACCCGCCCTATTACCCTTTGGGTACCCGGTTAATATTATCCATCGGTTTTTGGGTTTCCCCGCGGGTATCGGGTATACCCAATTGAATATTTTATAGAAAAATAACGGGTATCAAGATCAAGTCACACTAAAATCCATCAAAAAAATATAGCAAAACACCCTCATATATTTAAATTTTTTTTAAGTTAAAGAAAACAAATACCGTATCTACGATTTAGCACTTTCGAATAATTAATGCACAACATTCAAAAGTGTTAAAAAATAGAAATAGTTATATAGAAAATAAAATGGAAGAACTTATATGTAATAATATATATACTTTAATTAATTATAATAAAAATAAAGCGGGTAGGAATTCGGGTAAACGGATATGGGTACGGGTACGGGTAATCGGGGCGGGTATTACTAGAACCCGTCACCGAACCCGTACCCGGCTAAATTGTTTTATCAATACCCGAACCCGCATCCGAACCCGTCAACCCGCCCCCGAACCCGACCCAACCGGTTCGGGTTTCGGTTTTCCCCGTCAGTTTTGGGTGCTTTTGCCATCCCTACCACTCATGCACCTTTATGATCAACATCCCCGAAGCCACCCCGACTAGAAGCCACCCGTTCAGCTCAAAGGCCAAGCAAGCAACCAAAAGCCGAAACGGCCCCAGAATGCACCGAACGATGCGAAAATCAGGAAAAGGAACCAACATAAGCAACCATGTATCATCTCTTGCCGATGTATCGATGTAGAAGGAATAAGTCACTAAACATGCCTAAAGCTACAAAGACCAAACAGCTCCGTAACTATGACATACGAGAGAGTCACGTGCAAAGCAACAACAACAAATCGTAGACACAGCAACAACATCGTCGGATCAAGTCGCTAAAAGAAACAAGCCTCTTAATCTTAACAACCACATATGACGAAGTCGACATCGAGAACTATGGCTTGAGGCACTCGCTTAATCACGGGCGAAAAAGAATTAGAGTCGAGTCACTAACGAAGCATGAGAAACATATTCCGTCAAGCAAATACATAAGCAAGATCAACAGCAACGAAACCTACCGTCCAGCAACCATCCCGCAATTGATGACTTGATACCTATCGTTGATTTTTTAAAATCTACGATAGGTATCCAGTCACCACAGGCTTGAATTTCTATCAAGCCCGGTTAGTGCCTTGCGATGCCGATACCAACTAAAGGGGCAGAATTGCCATCAGCGTAGAGCACAGAACACACATAAATCGAGACATAGGCCGACTCGTGCCTGCACCTGCTTGCCTTCCAACTCCTACCACCCCCTATATATACTTATTGAGAAAAAGTTTAAGTGACAGGAACAGACATTGATTTTTTAAGGAGTCATACTTTTTCAGCCAAGTCGTTATGACGTGTGAGGAACCGTTTGCAAAATTTTACGTCGTGTGAGGAAACTTGGCCAAGTCGTTACGACATGCGAGAAAAGTTTACGACGTACGACGAAACTTGGCCAAGTCTTTACGACGTGCGAGGAACCGTCTAGAAAATTTTACGACGTGCGAGGAAACTTAGCCAAATCGTTACGACGCGCGAGTAAAGTTTACGTCGTCCCACGAAACTTAGCCAAGTCATTACGAAGTGCGAGGAGCTGTCTGGAAAATTTTACGTCGTGCGAGGAAACTTAGCCAAATCGTTACGACGTGCGAGAAAAGTTTACGTCGTCCGACGAAACTTGGCCAAGTAGTTACGATGTACGAGGAACCGTCAAGAAAATTTTACGTCGTGCGAGGAAACTTAGCCAAATCGCTACGACGTGCGAGAAAAGTTTACGTCGTCCGACGAAACTTGGCCAAGTCGTTACGACGTGCGAGGAACCGTCGGGAAAATTTTACGTCGTGCGAGGAAACTTAGCCAAATCGCTACGACGTGCGAGAAAAGTTTACGTCGTCCGACGAAACTTGGCCAAGTCGTTACGACGTGCGAGGAACCGTCAGGAAAATTTTACATCGTGCGAGGAAACTTAGCCAAATCGCTACGACGTGCGGGAAAAGTTTACGTCATAAGACGAAACTTAGCCAAGTCGTTACAACGTGCGAGGAACCATCGGGAAAATTTTACGTCATGTGAGGAAACTTAGCCAAATCGTTACGACGTGCGAGAAAAGTTTACGTCGTCCGACGAAACTTGGCCAAGTCATTACGACGTGCGAGGAACCGTCAGGAAAATTTTACGTCGTGCGAGGAAACTTAGCCAAATCGTTACGACGTACGATAAAAGTTTACGTCGTCCGACGAAACTTGGCCAAGTCGTTACGACGAGCGAGGAACCGTCGGGACAGATTTATGCCATGCGAGGAAACTTGGCCAAGTCTTTACGACGTGGGAGGAAACTTCAGGACAGATTTACGTCAAGCGAGGAAACTTGGTCAAGTCTCTATGACGTGCGAGGAACCTTGGTTGGGTCTGTCTACGACGGGCCGAGGAACCTTGATCGGTTCCGATCTTTCTTCTTAGGGGCTTTGGTTGGTCTACGACGCGCCTAGGAACGTTATGGAACCTCGGATCAGATTGCCTACTTTCCCCCTTGTCAGGCACCAAGGT
>BQNB010019664.1:20060-66527 GCA_026074375.1 Tanacetum coccineum | reverse complement strand
AGTTATGTTCATAAAACTATCCAACTTACTTTTAGAGCTCCCACATACATTCAGAGTCCACTTTAGCAACCACTTAATTGTCACACTTCTTGAACGGACATATTTAACTGGATCCTCAGCAACTCGGGCATGTAGTGACCACCTCACTATAATGATCATAACTTGGCTCCTTCGTAATTTCTTCATGCTTAGCATAAAACAAATAGCATTCTTGAACCTGCATGAACAAACAGATTACTTAGCTTCACAAGGATAACCAATCCAATATATAGACCTATATAGCAAAAAGTAGAATACTTATTGTTGATAATTAATATTTATATTACTTCAATTTTGATCTTTAATGGATTAATCAGAAACTCATGAACATCAAGACCCATATTGCACTAACTCATGAAGCAAAGTTTATAAACATAATATATATCGTAACTTTATACTTGCAATTGTACTCTACTTAATTGTTACTTCATATTCAAAAAGACTCGACCAATGTTAACACCATTCTTCATTTTTCTTTTCATTTAATTCAAGAAACATACAATAATTTCAAAAAATGACAATATGTTTCATGTTGACAACATACCTCCACGAGTGTCAATACCATTTACTGATAAAGTTATAAATGGGTCGGGTTGGGTTGTGTATTTTCTCTTACACATCAGATAATCATATTGTGTTATAATCTTATGGGATATGATTTCAAACAAAACAACTAAGCGAATTAAAGGTTGAAAGTCACCTTCAACCCTTGCTGGCTTTCAACCCTCATGAATCGCAGTAACTACACTATTGCTTACTGTAACTGCTTCAAAAATTTAATGTAAGCAGTAGCAGGGATGATTTCAAGGATGATTCCCTGAAACACAAGTGTAGGAGATAGCGTTTGTAATTGCTTGTTCTAAAATGAAACATAATAAGCATATAAGCAATTGTTTGAGTGTTTATGGATTAAGAAAGAAAAACAACCATATAACCTTTTGAATAAGCAACTCCCATCTTACTTCTCCCGTGCACCCCTTTTTCTTTAATTTTGTTTTGCTACTGCATGTTACAACTTGGATATTCACTATAAGTTTCTACCTCGCGTCACTTTTTCTCCCGTCATATTCATCATTCAGACTCATTGATTATAAAGCTTTATAAGGGTGATAGAAAGTTTAATAGAAACGATTTAGAGTCAGACTTTTTCCCTATACATCTAACGCCTCCTAATCAAATGTAATCACCCCACTATCATGTTCTTTGTTAAAATGCCTCATAAACCTGCAACACCAAAACTACATTTTGAAAAATATATATTTTTAAAGTCATATAATGTGAGTGAATATGAAACCCATAATAGGAAATAAAAGTAAATAAATATCTATTTTTACCCAACATAGTCGTATTGCCTACACATAGAAACATGGATAATAAGACATTCTAACCATAAATTTGACAATTTATAGTTCCTTACCTTCAATAGCTGCAACTCTTCAAGTGAGTACCCACAACATGCTAATTGTTCTTCGATGAGTAGCTTCTTTTACGGTGATTCCACAAATTCTCAACACCATATAAATAAATACTGAAAAAAGTCAAATTACCTCAAAATACAAGCATTATCTATGGAAAAAGATCATAGTTTTTGTATGTCTCACTTGATTGAAGCTCAGACCATGAGCACCATAATCATAGTATACCGAAATTTGTCTACAATCCTGCAGAAAACGCGTATATATTAGAGTCGGCATATAATATAAAGGTCAAGAAATATTAATAACACACGTCACTTATTTATATGAGCAATTCAAAGGGGGTGTATGGGATATTGGGAATGCTTAATCTAGAATGTGAATCTGCTTAAAAAATAAGTTGACGCATAAGCAGTTCTACCCACACACTCAAACTGCTTATCAGCTTAAAAATACACAAGTAAGCGCTTAAATAAGCATTTATTCTTATATTATTTTCAGATGTTGGATTGAATTTTCAAGTTGAAATCAAAATATATGAACTTGCTATCAGATTTTATAAATTCAGAATCTGTCATTCATTCAATCTATCATCATACTGATGTCTTTACAAATCGGTTCTATATATATAAAACGAAAGGGTGCGACGAAGAGTCGTGTCCCTTCGTGAAAATAACTAACTAATAACTGTTTTCTATAACTGCTTGTAACCGTTTCTTAACTGCCATTTTGTAACTGTTTTCTCCTGCGGATTGGGATTACCCATGTAATTGGGTTTCGGCCCAATATTCTCCCCCTTAATCACAATCGCTGGGACGTTGATCTTTAAGGTGTTCTTCAGTTGACTTCAAAGCAGTGTAGGTTCAGTGTCAGTGTCATAGATGAGATGAGACTCCTCTTGCTTGTTTTTATTGTATATCCATTTCGTGCATTCCTTCGTGAAGTGTCCATGCTCACCACATTCGTAACACCTGAGCTTGCTTTTGTCTTTAGTTTCTTGACTCGTACTTGCTCTGCGTGCATTTGGATTATTCTTCCATTTCATGCTTTCCTTGGCTTCTTTGTTGAAATCTCTACTTACGACCATTGTAACCATAAACTTTTGTTGTTTTGAACTTGCCAGAGAAGCTTGTCCCTTAACATTTGACTCTAAGCGTGTTTGACTCTTGATTCGTCTTCATAGGCTTTTTAACTTCCAACGGCATTCTCAAACGATATTTCGTCTAGGTCTTGATATTGTTCTATAGTTGCCACGATCGGTAAAAACTTCTTTGGAACAAAGTTAAGTAGTTTCCTTACTAGGACCTTATCTTCCAAAGTTTCACCAAGTCCTTTAAACTTGGCCATTATACTACTTAACTTTCCTCCGAAGTCACTTACTTTTTCGTTTCGTTTTATCCTGAGCGTCTCTAGTTCACTCCTCAAGGTTTGTAGTCGTGCCTTTGAACAGATCGGCTCCCAAATGCTTTGACTTTGGATCGAGTCCCAAACCTCCTTTGCAATCGAGTATTGTGTGCAACTTGTATTAAAAAAATCTTGTGGCAAAGTTTGAAGACTATTGCCTTTGATGTGATTTTCTTTCTACTATATTTGTTTTACTATTACACTTCTTTTGCAACTATCGGTTTCCCAAATGCCATAACCTAAGTATTTGCTCCATCATCAATGCCCAGGAGTGAATTTGTTTCGGTTCAATTTTTTGACAGATGTAGCGAAACATTCCTAGTTTCTCAAACTGTTGTACTGTTCGATGTGTTGTCATTCTTGTCGCTTTCTACCATGCTTGCTTGCTTGCTTGCTTTTAACTTGCTTAATTTTTATAATCAGAACCGAGATGGTTTATGATATTCTTGCTTTTGTGTTTGATCGAAAGATCAAAAATCCTTGCTTGTTACTGGCCAACTTGCTAACCAGGTTTTCTTGCTAAATATTGACCAACTTGCTAATCAATATTGTGTTTTCCAGGCCTACTTGCTAATCTGGTTTTTTTTTCTTGCTTTGATCAAAATAGTTGATCCTTTCTATTTAAATCTTAAGGTTCGGATCTTGCTATGAACCTAAGGATTCGGTTTATCTTGCTATGAACCACAAAGGGTTCGGTTTTGTCTTGCTATGAATCACAAAGGATTCGGTTTTTATCTTGCTATGAATCACAAAGGATTCGGTTTTGTCTTGCTATGAATCACAAAGGATTCGGTTTTATCTTGCTATGAATCACAAAGGATTCGGTTTATCTTGCTATGAATCACAAAGGATTCGGTTTATCTTGCTATTTTGTATTTGTAAAAATAAAAGGATTTTTTTAGATAAAAATACAAAACTGGTTTTTTTTACCTTTTCTTGCTTTAGTTAATTTTTTAAAAGAAAAATATTAACTTAAATCTTAAGGAGTAATTTTTCTAAGAAAAAAAACTATACAATGTATATTATATCAAAGGTAAAAGTGGGAGGGTGTTAAACGGTTTTTTTTTGAACCTGTTGGGTTAATATAACCCGATGCCCTCTTTTTGGTCCTAGTAAAAATCTGCTCCTCTCTCTCTTGGGGAAAAACGCGTCTCCTCTTGAGACCGTTCCTGCTTCTTCTTCTTTTGGTGATTAACCGCCGATTGAGTGGCTGGTTTAATCGTTCTATTCTTCAATGGTTGTGATCTTCCTGATTCACTGAGACCCCTTTTTTGATTGTTGTGCGAAATTAGGGTTTCGCTGGAATTGGGGATCTTGAATTCGTCTAAGATTTGGGGCTTTCTTGCTAATCTCGAATCGATTCTATGAATCGATTAATGGTGCGGTTCTTTATTTCCTTCAGAATCAGGTGTGTTCGCTCCTTTTTTGATTCTGATTTGTGCCCCTTTGATGATGACTTCTGTTATCTGATTCGATGTGGGGTTCTTTTTGTTTTGAATCTTGGTTTAAAACCTGTAAACGTGCCTGACCCTTAAATCTAATTTCTGGGTTGTGTTTTTTTCGGTTTATGTTGTTTTTTGACAACAAGGTTTGCAAGGGATGAAACCCTTTGTTGCCGGTGATTTAATCGCCTGGTGACAATCGTTGGATTCGCCTGATATAAACACAAGGTGATTTTTCGATTGTGTTTGGTTTTGATTTTGCAAACTGTTTTGGTCCGAAAAAAAATGGTGCGGTTTCTGATGATTCAAAACAAGAACATAGAATCTTTAAAGCTTGGTATATGATGATTTCTGGTTTATTCAAACCTGCTCTGATACCAAATGTTGGATCGAATTTTCAAGTTGAAATCAAAATATATGAACTTGCTATCAGATTTTATAAATTCAGAATCTGTCATTCATTCAATCTATCATCATACTGATGTCTTTACAAATCGGTTCTATATATATAAAACGAAAGGGTGCGACGAAGAGTCGTGTCCCTTCGTGAAAATAACTAACTAATAACTGTTTTCTATAACTGCTTGTAACCGTTTCTTAACTGCCATTTTGTAATTGTTTTCTCCTGCGGATTGGGATTACCCATGTAATTAGGTTTCAGCCCAATATCAGATCAGTTCGATTGTTGGGCCACATTATTTATGTGTTCCTCTTTTACCAATGACATTGATACGATATTCTTACGTTCTAATATAATCTGATTTCTCTATGAACTCCAGAAATCATGGAATTCCTTCTTCTAGCCTTTTGTACTCGAATGCAACTTCAGACCATTTGGAGCTTGTGCAATGAACACATTTTAGTGTGTGACAGATGAAAGTATATGACTGCAAATATTCCAGTATGTACAGGTTAACATGTCTTACAGATATTGTGCGTGTGGAAATTGATGGCATTAAGTTCCATACACATATGGTAAATATAAAAAATCAGTGATCTTAATCACTACTGAAGTAACAACAGTAAATATGACAATCAATGATCTGGATAACTATTGTTATAACAACATATTTTGCTTCATGATCAAAAAGGGAGGCGTGGAGTGAAACTTTTTGTCTGTGTGTATTTTGTGGTTAAATGATGGAAGTTCATTAGTGAGTGTATGTGTTTTACACCTGTAAATGTGAGAAATAACATGAACTTACAGTGGATAAATTTTAGAGTGAGCCAACCGCTTTGCAACAAAGTCATGATTACTAAGACCAATGACCAATCAAATATGCCCGAGTCTGGTTACAGACCATTTGGACTAAACCATAGAGTGAACTTTACCTTTAGATGGTTAGTCTATCATTTTGCCAACTACCATGTACTAACACTTATACCTTAAGAACACTATGTAGCTGCATTTCGTATTGGACTAACCTGTCAAAAAAAGGAACGACACACTTACTCTAACAACCAAACAACGGTTTTTTAATTACCTGAGAAATGAAAAATGCATCGAAAATGAGGGTGTTTTTCTCTTTTATAGCATGTTCTTCAGGGTCGTGGGTTGAATGTAGGAGTTCTAAGCCTCAGAAATTGAGCACAAGCAGAACAGTCGCTTGATATATAGCCTACAGTTCTATTACAACATAAAATCATTAGTTAATACACCTTTATCAATAAAAATTGAACTATTCACCAAGAATTTGCAAGGATATCATACCTGGATCAACAAGTTTCTCCACATTATATTTATGATAAAAGGCTCCGTGAATTGACAGAAAAGGCACAAAATTATAACTATAATAATTACTATTATACATAAGTCAATGCTAAATGAGTGAAAAATAAAACCTGTGGCCTAGAGGATGTCGGTCCATCAAATGGTCTATGGGTGGTTCAGTCGCCAGTGCAAGTGCACCCAGTGTGTCCATAATAAGGTTCACCCAACGAAGCTGTGCACATAAATCAACAAAAACAAAGTAAATAAAAAATTATTCTAATGACAATATACACCTGAATACATGATAGGGAACAGGAGAAAGACCTGCACTGCGTTTAGGGGGACATCTCCTGAAGAAACCGCAGCCACAACATTGATGACAAGGGCTGCAACATTGACTGTGAGCTGAAATTGTATGAACTTCTGTATATTTGCATAAACAGATCTACCCCCACCTAACGATCTGGTTTGTTGCATACACAAAAGAATGATCAATTATCACCATTGTATGATTAATTTAGTCAATGTTAGCAATTCACGTTGAATCAATTCAACCACATGAAAAAAATGAAATTAATCACCTTTACAGCAGAAGCAAAGTTATCATCCAGAATAATGATATCATTGCTCTTTTTTGCAACTTCTGTTCCTGCTATCCCCATCACAAGCCCAATATCAACCTACAATCAGTAGAAATTGTTAGTTTATAAATTGATTATTAGATACAATTATGTATACATAAACACTCAAGACTCTTCTGGAGCAGAGATGAGTGCTATGATCTAGGGGGAAACAATGTAACAACTACCCCCCAACTTCTTGGGCCAGAAACGAGAGATAGCGCACGCGGGTGGGCACCACACAATAATATGCAGGGGATGGTGTGGTGGCTGGGGGGGGGAGCGGGGTTGGGTAGGGTCTCGAGAGCAGTGTGGTGTGAACACAGAGAATATAAAGATATGGAGGTAAACCAAAAAGCGTGAGTGAGAGACCTCTCCTATGAGAGAGAGTGTGAGAGCGTAGTGGGGGGTATCTATCGTGTGTGTTGCGTGCGAGAGCGGAGGGTAAATAATAATAATTGGGAAGGGATTGGGGTATTGAGCTTTATACTCTTTCATGTAAATTAAGTTTCTTTTTGTGTGTCTTATATTATATACACAACAAATCAATTTCACAATGTCTTAAGACTTGAACCCACAACCTTTATCAATAAAAGATGCAAGAGCATAAGCATCACCTGCTCCTCACTATGGCCATTTGCATAAGCATCAGGAATGTTTATAAATAAAATTAGGGTTTTATGAATAAACTTGCCTTGTAAATGAAGTGAAAACAATGTTCTGAATAAATTAAAGGCCTGAAAGCATAGAGAAGAGCAAAAACTACGAGTTGAAGCTTATTTAAATCTGTATTGCTCCAACATAACATACAGTTCATGTAAAATCCTATAATCACCTGCTCCTCACTGTTGCCATTTGCATAAGCATCATCAATGTTTGTACGAGTTGGAAGAACCGTCTAAAATAAACAAACACATAAAAATATTAACTGGGTAAACCATAAAGCTGAAGCAAAATGCACAGCATAAAAGTTTAAGGACCAAGCTCATCTCTAAAAGATGTGTAACACATCCATTCAGTAATAAAATTTTCTCATATACCAGAAACTGGACTATGAATACGATATACATTTTAACATAATGCAAGTTGTAGAAATCGCCAATATTCAAGGCTGCAACCTGAGAAAATGCATACTATAAAAGCTTACATGAGAAGGTGGAATAGATCGGTAGCGTTTTAGGGTTTATAAATAAAGTTAGGGTTTTAGTATCTTGCCTTTGTATTAAATAACCAATGTTCGAATCTTGCCATGAGAATTTTTTTTTAATATTTATGGACCGAATTTTAGCTAAATATTTTTGATGACATGGCTTTGTGATGACATGGCAAGAATTAGTGATGACATGGCATTGTGGGATGATTAGTAGGCTCTTCTTATATATAATGTAGAGATATATTATAGAGAGAGTGAGACATGAGAAGAGGGGGAGAGATTCGGTGGGGAGAGAGGAGTGGATGATTTCCTAGAGATAGAAAGAGAAAGAAAGAAAGAAAGAAATATTAGATATAAGAATAGGAATCACCAACCCACATCCGTACCATTAAGCCTCTATTTATAGGCATAGGAACTCTTAGGGTTTACTTAAAGGAGTGATGTGGGATATTACATGTTCATACATATTACATAACCCAACATTGACTAAACATAAACTATGACCGTGTAACCGACACTTTTCTTATTTCTAACAATATCCCCCTAAAGGGTGGTTACTACGGTCTTACAAAAGTGCGTGGGTCAAATGTCTTTGGTCTTCCTCCAATGTATTCTTTAAGCCTTCTAAGCTGCTCTTTGCGCTTCAAAGTCTTGTGAGTCTTCTCCAGCATCTCATTTGATCTTTTGATGTCATTTTTGCTCCAGTCCCTACCCTCCAACCTCTTATTTCCATGACCTAATCTGTTCTCGTTCACCATCTTCATCAGATTCTCTTAGACCTTCAGCAAGGTATCGTCATAGAACTTGTGCAACTCGTCAAGCTTCATAAGTGAGTTCATATCTTGCTTGTTCAAGTAGATGACTTCTTTCTCGGTTTTCGAAGTGGTGTACGACATCTTCTTATCGATTCCTGAAAAATAGAACTTGGGCTTAGTAAGGTTAAAATTGCGTTGGTAGCTCTCTACACCTAGATGTACGTCTTCAACTTTGTTTTGGATGACAACTCTTCTGATGAATAGGAGGAGTGCATTGATGAAGTCAATCTTAAAATCCAACTTGAGGTGGTGTAGCTTCTCTTTAGACCTTTAGTGTGTACATGTCTTCAACTCATTGAGATTGAGTCTTGGTAGATCTACATAATTGAATTCATATTCCCTGTTGTCTAATCTCCTGACCACTATTGACGTTAGGAAGCCATAACCTCACTTCTTCTTCACATTAACTTTAACAACAAAAATGATTCTTTTGTCAGAATAGACCTTGTGTGATGACCTATTTCCCATTTCTGCCTTGAAGAAATCGTTTCTTGCGTAATCACAATGATGAATACCGTTTAGAGCATCAATGTGGTAAAGGTGAATCTTTTTGCTCCATCTATTTGGAATCATGTCTTCTATACCTTCAATGTGATACCTTGCAGCAAAATGTTTAGTAAAGGATGAAGTGTACTTCTCTTCTGTGCTAAGGCTGAGTAGGTAGTAGTAATCTCTGTTGTAGAAGCAACTGTGGGGTTTTATACTTTTGGACATTTATTTATCAAAGGATCGAGGCTTAGATACGTCACTTTTATCATTACTCCATTAAACTTCTTCTAAGACTGCTACTTTCAATTGTTCTACATGATATTCTAGCTCAACATCATTCTTGTATTGTCTCTTCAACATTTCAAGTTCGACCCCTTCTAGATCTGCTACGGCTAGTGATAACATCAAATAGTTAATACATTTAATATCAAATTCCCTATAAAAATGCTTACAAATATGTTATTAATGTATGAAAACGTTACTTAATTATTTATTATTAGTTTTCAAGGACCAAGTGAGCATTTTAGCAAAAGACAAGGGATTTGGACAAGAAATGCACCAAAGTAAAGAGCCCAAGGCACTTTACGGCATAACATCCCCAAATGATTACGCCATAACATACTCCAATGAAGAAATGAGTCACCACACCCTTTACGGCGTAAAGTGTCTCCAAGATTGTGATACAACATTCAAATATACTAGAGATGATGTGTCTGACTCAGCATTACGGCGTAACATATGCGACAGGGTTACGCCGTAACACCCTTTCATGCCTAAAAGATGGAAGGATTACGTAGCAAGATTACGGTGTAACATCATATAAGGGTTACACCGTAAACCTTTTAAAGCCTATAAATAGTGCCTTCATCCGTCTCATTCAGCATCACTCACCACCACAACTTCATACACAGTTCTAAGGGGTGAACCAAACCTCTAAGGTTCGAAGCATTTCATCTGAAGGTCCAAGGGAGAAGCCACTAGCATACTTATTGTATTCAATCGTTCATTTCATTCTCTGTAATAATTATGATGATTCAATCCATGTCTTTATTCATTAATTCTTGAATTGCTGTTACTATGAGCTGCTAAGCATTCCTAGTGTTGGCCTAACCATGTAGTTACTAATGTTGTGATTATGATTTCTTGTTTAATTATGGTTCTGTTAGATATCCTTATAGCCTTTCATTGATCCCCATGTTTTGGTAGTATATGGGTGGCTTAGATCTTATTAATCCTGATATTAGACTTACCATGTTGAACTTGGGATTAGTGGGGTACTAGGGTAGCTTGGCATCTATCTCTAGTGTAGGAATTAACTAAATTACCCCCTTTGTCACATTAAATACTTAAAAAGTATGGGAACTATTTCAGAGGGTGTCAATAATCGGTTTAGATTATAGATTGGTCTTAAGGATAGTTGGGGTTTAACCACTGCAAGCTTGGATGCCCTGCTGGTGTGATCGTAAGGGAATGTGGGATCGTAGAGTAAGCATAGGACCGACCTTAAATAAAAATTCGGGTCTGTCGACTTTAGAACCACTAATGGAACTTATATTTAAACATTGCACAGGAAAATGTAATCATAGCATTCGTAATGAAATGGTTAGGTTAGCACACATTTCTCCCTAATATCTTCTATCTATTTATTTTATTGCATTTACTTTTCTGTAATTATTAAATTTAACCAGAAATAGGAGTGATCACGTTTGAAACCACACCTTTAATATATAAATATAATATACTATATAATATAAATATATATAAGGGTAATCTCAAAGATATCAATAATAAGAGAGAGTATAAGTATTCTGTGAGGCTTTTTAAGAAGAGTATTTCACTTTTATCCAAAGCAAAAACCCTAAAAAACCTTCCCGGGTCGTGTCCCGACGAGGCGTGAATTTGAAAGTCGAGCTTACGTTTGAGAATTTATACTTGAATAATCAAATTGTGATTTGGTTTCCTATTCTACAAACAAAATGTAAAAACAAGTAAAGGAAAACCTAAAACGAAAGCAATTTAAGCTAAAACACTAAAAACGATAACGGGATTCAAATCCCGTTCTTTAAAAAACTAAATTCTACAAATTTAACCCTACGAAAACAAAATTAATTTATAACAATCCTAAATGATAAAAGAAAATTTTAAAAAAAAGAATTATATTTTTTTGACTTTTAAATTTTTTATTATGAATTAAAAACGGATTTAATCTAAAAATTAATAAAAAATACTAAATGAATTTGGAAAAATCTGAAAAATTGCAGGAAAATACTTTGGACAATGCTAAACCTAGGAAAAATAAGCTGGGTCAAACAGCTTATCTAAATAAGCTGAAATAAGCCGAAAAGGGCTTATAAGCTAAAGGGCTAAAAAAGGGTTAAATGAATAATGTGTGCAACTTGAAACGGAAAAGACCCAAGGGCAGAGTGGTTGAGTGTGTGTGTGTGTGTTGAGGCTTCGGAGAGGTTGTGGAGGTCACGGGTTCGAGCCCTGCTCACCCATGACTTCCCAATTTCTCAAGTCTTTTTTTTGCAAAACTTTTTAAACAACTTTTTTAATAAGATAAAAATAAGCATTTTCTATAACTGTAACTATTTTTGAAAAGCACTAAATAAGCCTGAAATAAGCTTTTAAAAACACAGACTTGGGCTTTTTAACTAAATGACTTCAACTAAAACTGTTAAGCTATTTTTAGACTTAATAAGCTGAAAGAAAAGGCAAATATGCAAAAACAGACCAAATGCTACTCCTAATAAGCAATAAGAAACAAATTTAAGCAATCCTAACAAACAATAAGCTCTGAAAAGCCAATGAGCTTTTGGCTCAAAACTGGTAACCAAACAGCCCAAAGGGCACTTTTCTAGCTTAATTTTAAGCTAGAAATGGATCCTTATGGCTTAATGGGCTATACCACTAAAGAGCTTATACAATAAGCTACAATAATCATCACTCAAAAAGGAATTTGAAATTCATATAAGCCAGGAAAAAGCTAAATGAAAAATGCTACTTACACAGAATGCACTCTTTTGGTTTTCTAAGGATTAAAAATAAGTTCTAAAAGCTACACTAATGGAAGATAAACTAATTGATTTTAACAACTAATAAGCATTTTTAATTTAAACTTAGGCAGATTAAGCTACTGGATTAAGCTAGAAAACAAAATGCAAAAGATTTTACACTAAGAAGCACAAAAGCTTAAATACTTAACAAACAAACTAAATTAGCTCTAAAAACTTAAATAAGCTGACACTTAAACTTAATAAGCTAGTGAGGCACTAATCTAAACCTAATAAGCTGAACTGACCCTAAAATAAGCATTTTAAATTAAGCTAACAACTAAGAAAGGTATAAGCAGATAATGCAAGCTTGGATTTCTAGATTAAGCAGTCCTAATGCACTACTTACAACCTACAATTAAGCTAAGCAAGTAAGCTCAAAAATGTAAAATAAGCCCAAACAGATTAAGCTTAAACAATAAACTACTTGCATTCTAAAAATCAGGACCTATAACTAAGTTACACTATACTAAGAATTGGATCAAAAAGTGGCATTTGAGACTTTAAAACTGCTATGTTACGGGATTGACAGACTTTGCTAAACCTCAAGGCACAAATGCAAACCTTAACAAGCATAATCCTAGTGCATAGTGAGACTTTTAGAAAGCATAGAATAACAACAAAACGCATGTTTATAAAGTCTAACTTAAAAACTTATACAAGCTCTTTTAAAACCATAGTTTTGAACCATAAGTAGAAAAAAACTTTGAAAAAGAGTTTTAGACTATAAAAATTTGTAAAAACAGGACCTAAGTGTATAATTAAGCTAAGCAAAGATGGCTTTAAATACAAAGACCAGTTTGACTTAGAAAGTCACCCCCAAACCAGCTTGGCCCAAACACCCCTTTAAACTTATAAAAACATTTTTTAAGCTATGACTTAATGAAATGAACTGAGTTTTGAGAAAAACAAATGAAGAAATAGGATTGTAGAGTACAAATAAGCATTTAGCAACCACATTTAAGCAGAAATCATGAAGCAATATCAATAAACTAAAAAGAACTAAAACAGGCAGATTTACTTAAACTTAAAACTAAATTTTTCATTAACTCGTTAAAAGATTATAAGATTTTTGAAAAACAATAAGTTAAGACTGATAAGCTGGAAATAAGTTAAAAACAAGCGACACTAAAACTAAACTAAGTTATTCTACTCCTAGATAATTGTCTTCGTCATGTACTTCTTCTTTTTATAGCTGAACTTGATCCTTTGGGTTGTGCTTGTTGTGTTTATTGTGTGAGGAGTTCAAAACATCATCTAAGCCCTTCATTAATCTTGGTCCCCAAGTTGTGTAATTTGAGCCATTAAATCCTTGTCTTGTAACTCTTGTCCAATCGAATAACATAGGATTGCCAACGTGGTTGTGTTCTATGGGAAGGTGTTAGTGGGGTGTGAGGGAGATTTGTCGGGTTGCATGGAAGGAGGAAAGTGATGGGTGAATAGTGTTTATAGGCGGGAAAATGGTTTTGGGTTTTGGGTTAACAGGGGTTAGGGAAAAAGGTATAAAACTTGGAAAAAGGACTATGGGTGAAAAGGGTGTTGAGGTATAAGGGGGTGTAGAGTTAACGGGGTTAGGGAAAAGGACCACGGGTGCAAAGGTAAAAATGGTTTAGGGGCTAAATGTGTTAGTCCTTAAGGACTAACTATGAAAAGGTTTTAAAGGGTTTTGGCTTAACGATAGTTAAGTGTGGTTTTGCACCTCAGGTTTGGGCCGGTTGTTTTATAAAAGAGGGTTTGGGCTTGTATTTATTTTAATTGGACTTTGGGCATGATTAGACTATAAATAAGTATATTGGGTTGATCCGGCCCATTAAGTAGGGAACGGGTTAACCCAATAAGATACTTATGCCTTCGGCTTCGGTTTCGTCTTTAACTTGTTGACTTTGACTGTTGACTTTTTGCCTCTGACTTTTGCACGCTCTTTCCATTCCGTGCTTGGTTTTGTCCGTTTTGCTTCGTTTTTGTCTTTTTGTGAATATTCGTTTCCTGCACAATCATAAATCACAAAACACACAAATACAATGTATTTTTGGTATATTTTGGTCATTTTAGGCACGTTTTTATAGGTAAAAGGTATGTGTAATTAAGCACATACCACTAACTCAGAGTGGTTTGATTTGTTCCTTCCGGCTTAAGGCATCTTCTACAACATTTGCCTTTCCAGGATGGTAGCGAATTTCACAATCCTAATTTGCAAGTAATTTTAACCAACGGCGTTGTCTCATGTTCAACTCTTTCTGATCAAGGATGTGCTGAAGACTTTTATGATCAGTGAACACATTACACTTTGTTCCGTATAGGTAGTGTCTCTAAATTTTAAGATTGAACACAATTGCTCCTAATTCGAGATCATGAGTGATATAGTTTTCTTCATTAGGCTTAAGTTGTCGGGATGCATATGCAATAACCTTCTCTCTTTGCATTAACACCGCTCCCAGACCTTGATGGGATGCATCACAGTAAACAACAAAATCATCATTTCCTTCTGGTAATGCTAAGATTGGAGCTTCACAAAGCTTCTATTTTAGTAATTGGAAAGCCGACTCTTGATCTTTGCCCCAGATATACTTCTTGTTTTTTTAGGTTAATTCAGTCAAAGACTTTGCAATCTTCAAAAAACCTTCGATGAATCTCCGGTAGTAGCCGGCAAGTCCTAAGAATTGACATATTTTTGTATGTGTAATAGGAGATGCCCAATTCTTAACTGCTTCAATCTTGGCGGGGTCAACATGAAGTCATTGACTATCAATTAAGTGTTCAAGAAATTACACGATATGAATCCAGAAATCACACTTGGAGAACTTGGCATATAATTTCTCTTTTTTGAGTAATTCCAAGATTACTCTCAGATGATTTGCGTGCTCTTCTTTGTTACGAGAGTAGATGGGAATATCATCGATGAACACTATAACAAATTTATCCAAGTATGGTTTACATACACGATTTATGAGATCCATGAATACAGCAGGCGCGTTAGTTAAACCAAATGGCATCACTTGAAATTCGTAGTGTCCGTATCTTGTTCTGAAAGCAGTCTTGGGAATATCTTCATCCCTGACTCTCAGTTGATGATAACCTGATCTCAAGTCAATCTTTGAGTAAACACTTGAACCTTGAAGTTGGTCAAATAAGTCATCGATCCTGGGTAATAGGTAACGATTCTTTATGGTAAGTTTATTCATCTCTCAATAATCGATACACATTCTGAAAGATCCATCTTTCTTTTTAACAAATAAGACAGGAGCTCTCTAAGGTGAAGTATTTGGTCGAATAAAACCTTGGCCTACCAACTCTTGAAATTGGTTAGATAGTTCCTGCATTTCTGAAGGAGCTAATCTATAAGGTGCTCGGGCTACAGGTGTTGCTCCTGGAATTAAATCGATTTGAAATTCTACTTGACGAATGGGAGGAAGGCCAGGTAGATCTTCAGGAAAAACTTCTAGGAATTCTCTGACTACCGGTATGTCTTCTAGTCGTTTCTCGTCCGACTTCTTTTCCATTATTTGGGCTACGAAAACTTGACATCCCCTGGATATATACCTTTTGGTTTTTATACAGGATATGAGATTTAGTCGGGTTTTACTTCGGTCACCTCGAATGATTAATGTTTCAAATGTTCGATGGATGTGGAGGGACTTTCTGTCTCAGTATGATCCTTTCATCGTGATTCGTGTGATAACTAACTCCATACCATATGACGACGTCGGAAACTACGAGTTTATTACGGCATAAGAAGATCAATTTTGAAAGGTTGTTTAACAGGTCAGGATTGCACCCTAAAATAACGTGTTTTTGTGCTTACTAAGTTTTCCGTCAGCCATTTTTGACTATCGTAGAAGGCTATCTCTTTAGATGGGTGGAATAATTTAGCTTAGAGGCAAGAAGATATGGTTACAAAGCTTGTTTATCGGTTTCCAAAATCAAATAAATACTCTAGTCTAGATGTTGGTTTAGAAGGAACATACACCGTGACTACGTTAGGGTTTTGTTGTGATTACTATCCTCTTAGCATTTGTAGGCGTCTTCCCTTGGGCAATGTTGTTGGTGGTATTTTTACACTGTAGCATATATGCCCTTTCTCTCAAGGCCATGCAAGTAACTGTCACTGGTAGCTAATTACTTCCAGTGGCTGGCCCTTTTTTCTGCAGTTCTTAGTCAGATGGCCTACCTTGTTGTAAATATTACACTTAAGAGTGCATTTCTTACATAAGGGACGGTTTCCAGTATATCCATTTCTTTCAGTTGGGGTGGTAGCATTACAGCCATGTGATGGTTCATGTTTCTATTTCTATTGTGGTTTGGTGAATTATTGTTAGCGGTTTTGTTGGTGTTTGGTGGTTACGGTAGTTGTTTTTATTATCGTTGCGGTAGAGTGGTGTTGTTGAAAGTTTTCTGTCTTCAAACTTTCGTTTGTGCTCACTTGATACTTGCACCCAGTGTGTGCTTTGTGACCTGTTCATAGCCTCTCTGGGGCTATGTTAATGGTTCCTCTAGAGTTTGAGGTTTTAGAGGACGGTAAACATCCCTTCAATACTTCAAGGCAATCCCCCGATGAAAACTTCTATCATTTTCTCAGAATCTAGCACCATAGTGGGACACAAGTTGCAATTCCTGGAATCTTCTCACATATGTCTTGAGATCATTCCCCTTACAGTCGATGGTAAATTTGTCTTCCATTTATGGACTTCAGTTCGGGGGACGATATTTCTTTATCAAAAGTTTCTGAATTCAAAACCAGGTTTAATCTTGTATGTTCTTCTATCCCAATAGGTTGAGGCAAAAGCATTCCACCAAGATTAGAGCTTCTTAGTTGAAGTTCCAGTAACAAACTTCACTTGCAGTCTTCGGTAAGTTGATTCAAGGTAAACACTGATGTAGTTCTTTCAAACCAGCGGATGAGCCCCATACACGCGCCTTCACGTACCTTTGAAGCTTGATAGTTGGATGCTCATGTACTTTTGTAGTACACTTTACTTGCTTTAGGAGCTTCTCTTGGTCTGGTGGTATTATCAGTATTTGCCATGTTAGCGGCTTGTGCTTCCAAAGCTGCGGAAACACTATCAGCAACTAGTTTCTTGATGGCAGCCTGAGTCATGGCTTGGTAACTTTAGTTGTTGACGTCCTTTTGGGAGGCATTCTATCAACATAAGACAACACGTAATAAGAATGATATCATAATTCTTAAAATGCGTAAGGTTCAAAAATAAATTTTGTCAAAATAGTGATATCATAGATAATTCATAGATAATAAGTATCTATGATTTATTTAGAAGTCACAGTATGATTCATAATGATGAAGATGGAGATGAAATATAGGACACAAGATGAATATGAAACGGGATCACCATTATATTATATCATGAACAACTTGCCTTTGTACTGTACATAGTAAAATTTTGACAAGTGTTGTTATTTATACCACACATCTCGTGGCTAGGTTCTATCAAAAGCTTATAACTAGTATCTAATCTAGTAGTCTAATGGCCCTTCCTGGCTGTTCTTGAGTTCATAGATTGCATTTAGAAGACTTTCCTTGTCTGCTTGGTGACGGACTTGGATTTCTTTGATGATTTGTTCTAGATTAGCAATCCTAAAGCGAGCCAGAGCAATCTTGTTGTTATTTCCCATTTGCTTTCTTTGAAGTTTAGCAATTCGAGCATGAGCCTTTTGGGTTCTTTTTTTTTTTTTTTTTTCTTTTTTTTTTTTATGCTTCCTGTTTTGTTAAAATCCTTGTTGTAATAATCACCGACTTTTTCGAGACCTTTCATTTTTGTCATTCTATGTGCTCAATTGCAGTCGAGAGAGAGAGTTTCATACAAAGAGATCAAGATTTCCTCAATTTGCTCCTCGTGAAGTTCTAAGCTTTGTCTCACGATGAGTTTCTCCCATCTCAAAATTTGAGGTAGGGCAGAAGTAGAGGAGATGATTGGTTTTTGCCTTGTTTCTTAGGGTGACAATAATTCCTCCAGAAGATAAGATTCTTGAGATTAAACTTGGAGATAGCATTGTTGATGGGGTGCCAATAGTTGATGGTGGAATTGGTGATTCTTTCTTTAGCCATTAGTATGCATGCTATGACCATTCATATAGGGGTCACTTCATGAAAAAGTGAAAAGAGTTGGTGAAACTATTAGAATACACCAAATGAGTTATTTGACAGAGCATAGAATATGTTTTTCATGGTGAAGCTGGGACATAATTCTGGGGAAGCTGGATATAAGTCCTGAAAGTTAGAGGAAACAGCATCATCATCTCGTAAGTAGGATGGTTGGGAGGAAGACTCACTCTGTTAACAACCCTTCAGTGGTAAAATAAATAAATAAGTTATTTAGATAAAGTATAGTATTATTGTATTTTACATTACTATTCGGGAGATGTTTAGTAGCACAGAGGACTTTGATGAGAAAAGTATTATGGTTTTTTTTGTTTTATCTTGTTATCTATAATTGTGGCTCTTGATACCAATCTATAACACCCCCATTTTTGACATATAGCAGCGGAAGCTAATCTGGGGTATTATTTCATAGTACAACAGCCATAATCATAGAAATAGACTCGAAATAGACGTTTTTTAAAAGATAAGTTATCATTCATTATTTCATCAGAGTTTTTACAAACAGATGTCCCAAAATCTACATGAAAACATAAAGTTTGAATGATAACAGTTTAGCCATCTTCAAGTCCGTGCCACTCCGTGCCATAAGATGTTCAGTTACTGGATATAACATGCTAAAAGGTCAACATAATGGTTGAGTGGCGAAAATCATAGGTTTATTATAAATTGGGTGATACTAGTCATCATAAAAGTGATGTTACGTTGTTATACACCATAGGCGTGATTATTGACAATGAGTATTATTATTATGGGAAAACTGTTTATTGTGATGTCTAAGCTCATGGCACTCAAACTGACTAGTGTATATATCAATAATGATATATATAAAGATAATGGCCCCCGTGTAGGTAATTGCCATATACCCTAGAGTTTCAAATATTTATGCGTTTGGTTTACCTATCCGGTAACACAACGGGATTGTCAATCCCAATAGGCCTTATTCACAATATTCACGTTCACTCGCAAGTGATTAATGGTCTATGATGGTGGGGGTGTTTTGGCATAAAGGGACTTAGACAACAGATGCAAATAATATATCAGGATAGCATACATTTAGAAAATACTTGTATTCATGGTTTATAGCATGTATCCTCCTCACGGGTTTATGAAATAGAAGATTTAAAAGTGAGGCTATGAACTCACCTTAACAGGGGAATCTTGATTAATGGCTAAAGGATACAGTGAATGTAACGGCTTCGTCAGAAACATCCTGGGGTGATATGTCAAGTCTTAGTGTGATAGTTTATGTTTCAAAACTTCATAAAGTTTAACGTATATCTTTGATTTATTAAATTACGGAAATATTGTATCGCTGTTCGGGCTATCATAATCCAGAGGCCCATGTCAGTATCGTTTGAGGGGAGCCATGGCACTTTAATGTTATCCCAGCATAAAATCGTTCAAAACAAAAATCAAATGAAACCCTTCATATGAAATTCCCTAGTAACGTGATACGATAAGATTTTAAGTTTCTTCAAAAGTTAGTTGATGATAATTATGTTAAATAACGAAATAATGCGTCGATTTATGATTAATAACGATAAATGTTCGTGTGTTTTAATAAAAACGACTTTTATAATATTAAATATATATTTTTATTAATTTATATAAAAATATTATATTTTATATTTTTAAGTTCCTTCTTCTTGGCAGGTATAACTCCCTTAGCTGAAGTCTTGATTCTTTTTCCTTTATAAGCTTGAGTACGCTTCGTCTTGGGAGATGATTTAGAATCAGCTTTCTTCTTTGTACATTTTGGTTTGGAGTCTTTTCACCAGTAGCATAAGCACGGTAAGTCTTGTAGGCTTTGGACTCCAACATGGCTTGGTTTGTTAAGTGCTGAGGGAGAATAGCGCCGTATACCTGTGTGTCCTGATGTTTAGAAATGACCCTTATTGTGGTAAACATGGAGTCATCCCTGGCAGTGTGCCAGAACATCTTGTTTCTCCTTGAAATCGATGGATCCTTTGCCATGAAGTAGTCGACAATGACTTTGGTGAAACGTGGATAAAACATGTCATTGTTCTTCTTTGAATTCTTGTTTTCTACTTGATACATAAAGTCCTCCCAAAGTAAGTAGACATAGTCAATACGCTTGTTATGATACATTCCCTAAAGAATTTTAGCACGCGACAAGCGAAGATTTTCCAATGCAGTAGTTTTTCCTCTTAGACACTTGTTGATAATAGCAGCAAATGATCTCCATGGTTGATGCAAGTGATTAACATTGACATCAGATAAGACCTTCATCTCACTGGTGTGTCCAAGATCTCTAATGAATGGAAGTATCTCCTCTTCAAATGGTGGATCTTCAAATTTCTGGCCTGGGAGCTTAGGGCAAATTTTGAGCATATGTTTGAAGTTGTCAACATTAGCAGTATGGCTTTTGCCATTCATCTTGAAACGAAGTAAGAAATGATGTATTTTGACAGTGGCCTAAAACTCTTGCATGTAAATTTTTGGAACATCAGCAGAGACCACAAATGCATTGTAGAAAGGAGTGAGCTTCAAAGCGTCTAATGCCACTTGAATGGTTGGTTCATTGGATTTGAGAGTTGGGCTAAGATGTTGATTGCATTTTCCGATCTTAAGACGGTTTTTAGGTGCGACAAAAGCATCATCCAACGCCTTTTGTTGTGCTTTTGTTGTATCCATGATTCTGCTAAGATAGGATCAATACAGTTTATGCACAACCAATTTTATACAATATACTATAGAGACCTATTGAGTGAGCACATAAAGTGGATTCATGATGTGAATGTTTCTTAGGAATTAGGAACATTAAGACTTTTTGCACTTATTAATATCTATCCATTTAAAACATGACAACTTAAGCTAACTTAACTTATTTTAGAGTGTATAATTAACCAAGTTTAATTAACTCCCTAATTAAGATATTAAACTACCTTTTAAATTAGAAATTTGATCTTAAGTGTTTTGGGTCTTTGAAACATAAACTGATCTCTAAGGAAAAGCTTGTTGTTCGGTTCCTTAATAAACTAGTTGTTTTGTTCCTTAAAGAGAACAAGTTGTTCGGTTTCTTAAAGAATGAGTTGTTCGGTTCCTACTAGCAACTGAGTTGTTCGGTTCCTAAAGGCAACAAGTTGTTCGGTTCCTTATAACATTAAGTTGTTCGGTTCCTTCTAAAAAATGAGTTGTTCGGTTCCTTATAACTATAAAGTTGTTTGGTTCCTTAATACTATGAGTTGTTCGGTTCCTTCTAACAATGAGTTGTTCGGTTCCTTATAACTATAAAGTTGTTCGGCTCCTTAATACTGCAAGTTGTTCGGTTCCTTCTAACAACGAGTTGTTCGGTTCCTTATAACTATAAAGTTATTCGGTTCCTTAATACTACGAGTTGTTTGGTTCCAAAACAGAGTAAGTTGTTCGGTTTCCAAAGACAACGAGTTATTCGGTTAATTTTTAACATTTCACAAACAAGTCATTTTAATCAATCACACATGTTCCATTAGCATACATATGATAAAGATATCATTTAAGCCCAAAAATAACAACATTTAAGTTACAGACAATCAAGAGTGAACAAAAACGAGCAATTTTTAAACACTTTAGCACATATAATCAAAGAACCATAAACAATGGTGTGATATGAACATACAAACAGATTCCAGAAAGTGGTATTAAACTCCCTAACACAAAACCCATGAACTTTTTACAATTCTTCACTAAAACCCATTTTTCGCCACTAAGAATCATTCAAATTATACGCATATGTTAATCATTTACAAAACTGCATTAAATGAGTTCTCTACACACCAAAGTAATCATAACCCCTATCAATTTGACGATTTATGCATTTTTGATTTTGAGAAACCCTAATTCAAGAATTAGGGTTTTCGAGTTCAAAACTGAATGAAATCCCAATTCGTTCGAGGTATGAGTAGTTTAGGAGGTGTATAACAAGTTTTGTTTATTACCTTAATCGTGAAAATCACTAGAGATTGGAGAACAAATATAAGACGATTTCGAGTGGGGTGAGTGAGGGAAAACAATTTGTGAAGTGTATGTTTTGTGTGTGAAAAGTGACGGGGGTGGTGATGTTATGAAACAATTTACGTTTTTGACACATTCACCCCTTGAAGTTTCATTATCATTTCATTTTTCAATTATAAGTTTTATTAGGCAATAAAAGTTTAACAATCGGCCCAAATAGTCCCTAAAGTTTTTAACTAGCATTCCTAACAACTTATATTTGCATATTTACTCCCTAAAGGCATAAACACATAACATATAAGGTACACATAAGCTAAACTAAATTAACTTTCCTTAAAGAATGATATTCCGTTATTGTTTAAAACCTTTTTCCCTTTAAGCATATTTTTATTACGAAGAGGATATTTGACATTTTCTCCCCCTCAAACAATGACCCATTTTCTATTGAAAGAGCTGTAGTCGTTGTTTGAGTGGTCAAATGTCTTTGAAAAACATTTTCTGATGAAGCGACGTTTTATTTGGAAAAAACAAACACCATAGCAAATAAGATTTCTTTTATTTTCACTCATAAGCGCACTGACACGTACACTTATGGAAACATAGGAAGCACGGGTTGTGATGCAAAGTAAGCACAAGCCTTTGCATGGTCAGAAAGTAGACCATGCCCGAGAATAAATTCCCGTTGAGAGGTCAAGTTTTCTTTTTGAAATACTTGCCTTTAGAATGATGACCGGGTTGCTATCTGAAATAATAGCAAGCCATTGGCATGTTGTTTTGAAAAACATTTAGATACTTCTGTCGAACCTTCATTTAACAGCTCTAATCGAATAAGAATGACATTTCTAAGACCGTAAATGTTATCGATTTACAAAGACAAGCATTTTACCATCATTTTGTATTTTTCTCATTTTTTAATTTTTTCTTTGGTTTTAAATATTTTATATTTTTGTATTTTGATTTTATAAAAGTTTTCTGAAAAAATGAAAAATCTTTTTGGTTTTCATAGTTTTTAATATATGTACATATGATACAGGATATTTGAATAGGTACCACCACTATTCTTCAGCTTCATCTGCCAATTGTTTTAGAGTTTTTGGCGTAAAACTCCGCATTCCCAGCTTGTTGATAAGAAATTCAATTCTTTCTCTGCATAGGGCTTTAGTGAAGATGTCCGCTAGTTGATACTCCGTGTTGACAATGTAAAGCTCTACTACTCCATTCTCAACTTGCTCTTTTATGAAGTGGAATCTGATGTCTATATGCTTTGATCGAGAATGTTGAACGTTGTTGCAGCATAAGGCAATAGCGCTTTTGTTATCATAGTACATTAGAATTTTATTGAATCCAAGGCCATAGTCGGTAAGCTGTGATCGCATCCAAAGGATTTGAGCACAACAGCTACACATAGCAATATATTCAGCTTTCGTACTGGATATCACAGCGCTTTTCAGGCTTTTTGATGACCAGCTAACAAGTCTGTCTCCCAATAATTGCATACTTCCAGATGTACTTCGTCTAGTATCTTGGCAACCCGCATGATCAGCGTCTGCATAAGCTGTTAGAGCAATAGAAGAATCCTTTGGATACCAGAGTCCCCTATTAATGGTTCCTTGTAGGTATTTAAAGATTCATTTTATAGCATGTAAGTGCTTTTTGGTAGGCTTTGCCTGATACCAGGCACACATGCATACAGTAAAAGTTAGGTCTGGTTTACTTGTTGTAAGATACATAAGGGTGCCAATCATTCCACGATAGTGTGTAGGATCTATGGCTTTCCCTTTTGTATCTTCATCTAGTTTGGATTTCTCCACCATGGGAGTATCCACAGGGTCACTAGATTCCATACCATGTTTTTTCAAAGATTCGAGAGCATATTTAGACTGGTTTATAAAGATGCCTCTCGGACTTTGTGAAATTTGTAGTCCTAAGAAAAATGATATTTTGCCCATCATCGACATCTTAAAGTGAGAACACATTATTTTGGAAATTTGATCACATAATTCAGGTGTAGTAGACGCAAAGATTATATCATCAACGTAGATTTGTACCAGGAGAAGATCTTTGCCTTGTCTTCTTATGAATAATGTGGGATCCACGGTTCCTTTAGAGAATTTATGAGAAAGTAGAAACTTCAAAAATAGATCGTACCATGCGCGAGGAGCTTGTTTCAACCCATAGAGAGAATTCTTAATCTTATACACATGATTAAGATTGTCTTGATCCACAAACCTGTCCGGTTGGCAGACATAAACTTTTTCGCGCAGAATGTCGTTCAAGAAGGCCGTCTTAACATCCATTTGGTAGACAACCATATTCATGTGGGTAGCATATGCGAGGAAAATTCGAATAGCATCAAGTGTAGTGATATGTATTTAAATACACATACTTTTTACCTAATAAAACGACCCCAAATGACAAAAAATGGACATAAAATGCCAAATATATGCTTTTTTGCTATATATACTGTGCAGGTACCGGATATTCAATAAAGGACAAAAACAAAGGCAAAACGAACAAAACCGAGCACGAGAATAAAATGAGCGTCAAAGTCAAAGGCGAAGCCGAAAACGAAGAAATCTTATTGGGCCAACCCGTACCCAAATTAATGGGCCAAGTCAGCCCATTAAGACTTTATCTAAAATGTCTTACAAAATAATAAGCCCTAAACCCTTTTAAATTATACCAGGCCCAACATTAAGCCCAAAACACTTAACCATTAACCCCTTAACCCATTTACACCAAAGGTCCTTATCCTTTTCACACCGTTAGTCCAAAAGGACTAACAGTGTTAGTCTAAAAGGACTAACGGTGCAAACACATATGGAAAACAGGGCTAACGCCCGTTAAACACAAACACAAAACCTTATCCCTGATTTCCTGCCATTGATACTGTTCACCCGTCTCTTTCCTCTTTTTCCCCACAACCTGCCAAACCTATCACTCTCCCATCAAACCCCACCCTATAACACAACAAAACCACGTTGACAATCCTCTAAATCCTCGTCCGTCAAGGATTGAAGACAATGAATGGATGGCTTGGATGATAGAACTTGAAGAACACTCAAGATTGAAGGCTGAGATTAATTCTTGACTCACTCACACAACTAACACACCTCTTAATTGTCTTAGTGAAGAAACACAAGTCCAAGAACCTAAGGCTTTGAATTTTATCTATATATATAGGACCCTTTGTAAGCCTTCAGAGGGGGGTAGGTTTTTATCTAGTTTTTTACTTTACAGCTTATTTACTTATGTTTTTTACTTTATGCAATTTAAATTTCCAATTCTTGTAATCCATTTTTAAGTTTAATGAAATTTGAAGTTTTTAAGTTTTAAGAATCTGTTCCTTTTAAGTTTATGTTAATTTGTGTTCTAAAATCTTTGATAAGCTATTAAAAGCTCTTGTTTAACTCTCTTATAAGCTGTTTTATACTTAAACAATGAAAACTTTCTAGTTTTTGGTTGTTTAAGTCCTTTTACTAAAAATCACCAAAAATCTCAAAAAGCAATGGTGCATGGTTTATTGTGGATGGCCATGGGTTAGTGCTTATTGGATAAGCATTAGGGTGAGTTATAAGTTGATTTGGGTGCTTAACTCTTAACCAAAAGCTAAGGATCTTTGTAAGTTCTAAATTTCATTTTCAAGTCCATTTTATGCATCTGCTTATTAATTGCTTAATTTGTTCTTATTTTGCTTTTTAAATGCTTAATTTGTCTTTATTATGCTTATTTGATTTAGTTTGATGCAAGTCTTATTCTATTTTAGCTTAAAAATCTGTTTTATGGATTTAATGGGGTTTTTGGTTTAGCAGAACTAACCATAAGTGAGTACTGCTAGTGCCTTTTAGTTTTCAAAAACCCAATTTGTTAAGCTTAAGTTAAGCCTTAGGGCATGTTTTCATAAGTTTCTACAACTTAAAAACTCTCTTTCAAAGTTCTTAGTACTTAAGGTTTTAATCTGTGGTTTTATAAGTTTGTCAAAAAGCTTCTATGTTAGATTCTGTTAGAATGCATTATAGTTGTTGCTTATGCTCATTTTGTTGTTTCAAATATGCATTAGAATAGAGTTTTGGGGGCCTGCACTTGTGGTCCTTAAGTTTTGAATCAAATCTGTCATAGAAATTGTTTAGGTTTCAGTTTTAGTTTTAAAATGTCCATTTTGAGAATCAAATTTAGATAAGCTTAAGTATGATTTAGATTATGATTTTTATTTTATAAGCTCTTTGTAGTATAAGCTTATCTTGTTTAAAATTTTAGCCCTTAAGTTTAAGTTTAAGCCCTTTTAATTAAGCCTTGAAAGTAGCTTCATAGATTGCCTTCTATTTACCATTTTGCCATCCATTTTGCTAATTTGCTTATTTGAACATTTTTGCTTTTCACTTATGCTTATTTCTGGTATGCATTTGCTTATTAAGTTGACTTATGCATGTTTTGAGCTTATTTGGTCAGTTTGAAGCTTATTCAAGCTTATTTGAAGTTTTCATTTTAGACAAAAGTTGTTAAGTGTTTGAGGTAGGGCAATCTGTCTACTTGGTGCAGAAGTTTGGTATTTAACCCTTTTTAGCTAGTTTGGCCTTATAAGCCCTTTTAGCTTATTAGCAGCTTATGGCTATAAGCTGTTGCACCCTATTTATTTTTCCTGCATTCTACATTGTTTAATCTACTTTCCCTGAACTTTTCAGATTTTTAGGAATTAATTTAGTATTTTTAATCATTTAATTTCATTAAAAGTGTCTTTAATTCATAATAAACAAAATAAAAGTAAAAAAAATATAATTCTTTTTTAGAAAATTTTCTTTTATCATTTAGGACTGTTAAATATTAAATTTGCATTCGTAGGGTTAAAATTTTAGGATTTAGGTTTTTAAGTCGCGTTTTTACGTTCCCGTTATCGTTTTAAATTCGTAGTTGCTTTCGTTTTTAGTTTAGCTTGCCCTTTAATTGCTTTTTCCCATAGAATTAGAAAACCAAATCCAATTTGTGATTGTTCAAGCATAAATTCTCAAACGATACTCGATTTTCGAATTCGCACCTCGTCGGGAAACGACCCGGGAAGGTTTTTTGGGATTTTGCTTTGGATAAAAGTAATTTCCTTTTAAAAGACTTACGGAATACTTACCCACTCTTCTATAATTGATATTTTGGGATTATTTATTATATATTTATATTTATATTATATATATATAGTAAGAAATCTTGAAGTTAATTTTTGGCGCCGCTGCCGGGTAGGTTGTGAAACGATTATTGTGTACGTTTGAAGATTAGTGTTTGAAGACCCTTCCCCGTGATGTTATCGCTTTCATTTGTGAATATTTTCAAGTAATCAAAAATACCAATTTTTTTTGTTGAAAAACAACAAAATCAACCGTTGTGTCACTTGTGATTTCGGCTCACCTTTAGATTACAAACTATAAGAGAGGTATAAGGAGGGTCGATCCTACGAACTTCGAACCGAAAGGAGAAGGTTTTTAATAGCTTCGCGCTTACCCGCTCCTTTGTTCGTTTTCTAAAGAGTAACTGTAGACTTGTTCGATTATCGGTTACCAAAAATATTTTTCTTTCTAATGTATTTTGCTATAAATAATATTCTCTATCCTCTTATTCGTTTAATTATTATCTTCTTTACCCTCTTATTTGTTTAATTCTTCGACATGTCTTCGTATAACCAATGTGAGTGTGTGGGGTGTGGACAACCATGTGATGGCTGGGAACTGTCTACTTTAGCATAGGTATGACCGTAAAGAGTTTGTCTATGACCCAAATCCTTATTCTTATAGATGAAACACCGAACTTCTTTCAAACCAACCGTCCACAACACCATACTAACGAACATATTTCTTGGCGAGTTATTGTGGAAACATGCCTCATTATGATCGTTGTCCACCTCAAGTTCGTTTATTCTCTAATTCCGACCCGGTAACAATCAAGACTTGATAAATACCCACAAACTTCACCTGATTTTCACACCAATACTTTGTTTGAAAACTTGAGTCCTCAAGAGACTTTTTAGGTCAACCGTTAACCAAAAATTTGCTAACAACCTAATCTTTGTTATAATTCTATTGCTTCTGGTTTTGACCAATTCCAACCCCCGCAGTTTCCCGTCATTCATCAACCTCCTCATCAAAAAAGTGTGGAAATTTTGCAAGCTAGAGAAAAACTAATGAAATCTATACAAACCTTTTTAAATAAGTTTAATCGTATATCTTTTAGAGAAACGCCAAAGGTTTTATTGCTAGCTTGGGAGAAATTTATTGAAATTAAGCATGCTTGTGGAGAAAAGCAACATCGACCAAGATATAACAAACATTGCTTTCATGAAACTTCTAAATGATTTACAAATTATACGTATGAGCTGGCCGATTTCGATTAATATTCTAAACTGGAATTTCCTGCCTCCTCAAGATGATGACGAGAGTATACTATTTGCAATAACGACACCGTCTTAACCAACCGAGTCCCGATAACTCACTATTAAGGGGACAAGCATCTTACACTATTCGAAACGGAATCGCACGGATTTAATAAAGTCTAGTGTTTGAGAAACCTTTCCCAATCCCAAGTGGATTACGGATTTTTCCGGATATCGCAATTGAGGAGGAAGTGCCCGTTTGTGATGATTTTACAACTGTCTTTAATCCTCTCTTTGATGCCGACGACGATTTTTCCTTTAGTAACGACAAGTCATTTTCTGATGAGGACATTCCGAAGGAAATTTATTCGAACCCTCTTTTTGATGAAGAAATCATTTATGATAAGATAGATGCTTCGATTATTTCTTCTCCTAAGTTTGATTCTCTTCTCGAGGATTTCTCCGATGAACTCACTCATATTGATTTAATTCCACCGGGAATTAATGAAGCCGACTTTGAACCCGAGGAAGGAATTCGTCTTGTTGAGAAATTGTTGTATGATATTCATCCCCTTGACCCCCGGAAGAATTTAATTCTGAAAATTCTGAAGCTATAATCGAATCTTTCTCTCCATCTCCTATCCCCAGTGAGGATAGTGACTCTCTTATGAAGAAGATCGATTTATTTCTTACTCCGGATGACTCTATGCCACCGGGCATTGAGAATGATGACTATGACTCTGAAGGGGATATCCTTTTCCTTGAAGAATTGCTTAGGCCAATGATTCCCCTTCACTTTCAAAAAGTGTCATTTCATTTTGATGTTCCATATCCCCCTCGACCTCACTGCAAAACCACCAAATGATGATGAATGAGCCTAGATACTTAGAGTTTGGACAGCCCAAGTGGTGGGTAATAATTTTTTGGAACATCTAGTGATTCCCTCGGATCCGGCCTTGTAGTTTCTTTTCCTTCCAGAACTAGAAACACGATTTTCGATCCAGGGATATTCATTGAAGTCCAATCCAAGAGATTTCCATCACCGAATGAATTTTCTATCTCATTCATTTGTGATCCTCTTTCTCTAGTGTTTGACTCTTTGCTCCCATTTTCATCCAAAAATGAGGACAATGTTTTTAATCCTGGTATTCTTGCTTCTAATGAGGAGAAATCTCCTCATCTCTTATCTCATCGGGGCTTTAAAGCTTTCCAGCTCATTTCTGAAAGCCCGATGATGATTTCTGGAGGGGACATTCCAATCTTAGATGTTCTGTTTCTCCATTTCTATCCTCCTTGACCAGCTCAAGTATGGGGGATCGAATCAGGCTCAAGACTCGATTAACAAAAATAAGCGCTTCGTAGGTGGCAACCCATGCTTATCCTAATATGATTATAATTGTAGTAATGAATAAGTGTGTTGTGTGAGAGGCTCGCCTCTTCTATTTTCCGTGCTTCGTGTTTTGTGTTGTTGTGCAGGATTGCCCCGGATTATAAAGCCTCTCATGCTCGTGGTTTTGTCATTCGTTCACTCGAGCTTCAAATCCTCAGCTTCGTTATGGGAATCCAATATCCTAATCTTATCGACTAACGTTTATCTTCATGCACACTTAATAAAAGGCTTTAGATTTACGTAGAAACCCTTCTTAAAACATTGAGGACAATGTTCTGTTCTAGTATGGGGGGATCTATCAATTTGATTGTGCCTGCAGTCGTTGTTTTCACGTAATCCTGTTTTTACCACCAAAAAACCAAAAAAAATGAAAAAAAATTTAAAAATTTTCAAAAACAAAATAAGTGTTTTGTCACAATTTTGACTTTCCTGATGGGTAGAATAAGAATAAATTTTGACTCGATCGAGCGTGTTGAGTTCTAGCTTGTTCCTTAACTATTAGAATAAGCATTCGCGAATCTTTTTAAAGATTTCAAATTTGCGAAGAACGAAAAATGATAGAGTTTAGTATGAGTTGGATGCTAAACAAGGATTAGTTGGAAATCTTAAGAGCCCATAAGTGTAGTTTGTGCCTTTTTCTCCCATAAGCTCCTAACCGGACTAATAATATGTGCTATTTTTGAAAATTAAACTTAAATCAATAATTTTTGAAGTATAATCGATATCAATAATTTTAGTTCAAATTTATACTTAAATTTTCTAAAAATTAATTTTCTCTATATCATGGTTAATAAGTGTTCAAGTAAAAAAAATGGAAAAAATGAAAAAAAAATAGGTAATAATAATAAAAATTATGGGCTAATAAAAGTTTATTGCATCTTGCCGGCTCACAACCGATGTTGCAGCCTTCTAAAAGGTCGAGGATTTCCTTAGTTTAAAGGACGAGTAATTATATTAAGTGTAATAAATGTGATTTAATAAATATAGGGAAAATCTATTTTTCATAAATTTAAATATGCTTTTGAATTAAGACTATTTCGTTTTAAGTTGTGATTTTATGTATATACGGGAAATCCAAGGGTGTTGAAACCAAAGGTCCGTGAGTCCCGATACTAGTCTCTATGTGGTGTCAAAAGCCTGGTCACTTAGCCGCAAGGTTGGGATGTGCCGAGACAAAAGTCGCTACATGGGATGATCTTGCCTTCAAACTCATTACTTTTTGGGTGGAACGTGGCGCATAGAAATTTTGCAAAACGTTTGATCTATGGTTAAAATTAGAAATAAGCACATTCACCTAAGATATAATAATTGCCGGGAGCGAAAAGTTTCACAAAGTACAAGTATGAGTAGTGTTAGCATCTTAACTTATATTTAACAGTGATTTCGTTTTTAAACTTGGTTTGGGACAAGTGAAAAGTCAGGGATGATGAATTTATCCTTTTTGGGCATTTTAGGATTAAAGTGCGTCTTGTTCTATGACCCTTAAAGTTATGAAATAATGAAAGTCAAACATGTTAGTTAGTTGCTTAAAAAGAAAAGTACAAAAAAATGATGAATACAAAAATATGTGTGGGAATAAGTGTAAATATTTAAAAAAATGGTCAAAACGGGGCTTTTAAAAGCTAATGATTCTTTAATTCCCCTTGATGAACACTTAGCTACTTTTCGAGGTAATTAGTCGAGGGGATTAAGATTCTTGGTTTTCTTAAGTGTTTACTTATGGCATTGCGTGAGGACACGACAATATCTTAGTATGGGGGATTTTGGTATGTGTTTAATTACACATACCATTTACCTAGGAAAACGTGCCTAAAAGACTAAAAACATACATAAAATACCAAATATATGTGTGTTTTACTTTATATACTATGCAGGTACCGGATATTCACAAAAGGACAAAACAAAAGCCAAAACGGAAAAAACCAAGCACGGGAATGAAAATAGCGTGAAAAGCCAAAGTCGAAGTCAAAAAGTCAAACAAAAAAAGTCAAAGTCAACAACGAATCCGAAACCGAAGAAATACTTGATGGGTCAACCCGTACCCATCTAATGGGCCGGGTCAGCCCATTAATGTTATTGAAGATACAAGTTAAATAGAAATGGCCCAATGCCATTTCTATTATATTCGGCCCAAGTTCATAAGCCCAAACCCACTTAACAGCCCACCAATATGGTTGTTAAGTCTGTTTCACCACAAGTCCCAAAAGGACTATCCATGCAAAAACAACATACAACCTCAAGGACCGAAATTGCCAACTTTCTTATACCTGTACACTACAAGGACGAACCGTGCAATCAAATCAACAAGTTAAGGGGCCAAAAGTATTAACTCCCAAAACTTTTACCCTATTATCACTAAAACAGTAGTTCAAAACAAACGCCCATTTTGTGAACATGGTCTTCTTTCCTGCACCCCCTGCAACCCAATGACAAACCCATCACCATCCCAATCCATCCCCACCTCACATGGGCTAAATGCCACCTTGGTAATCCCCTATCATACCATTCGTCCAAGGATGAAGACAAAAATTAAAGGCTCAGATCAATGGACTTGGGGAACAAGCAAAATGGAGGGCTATGATGAAAGCTTGAACTCACTCACAAAAGAAACACACTCTATTTCTCTCTCACTGAAGAAACACAAGTTGAAGACCAAAGAGAGCAAGTATTCGGCTATAAATAGGACCTTTGTAAGCCCTCAATGGCAAGTAGTTTTAATCTAGTTTACTTTTCAGCTTATTTAGTTAATATTTAGCTTATTGTCTTTAAAAATTCAAGTAGTGTAATTTGTTTCTTAAGTTAATGACATTTGAAATTTTTAAGTTTTAAATTCCTAAGTTTTTAATTTCATGTTTCATTGTTAAGAGAATTTTATAAGCTGTCATAAGCTCTTATTTGAGCTTTTATACAATCTGTTTTTATTAAGCTTTAAAAAACTATTAAGTAAAAATTCACCTCTCACTTACCTCACCTTATTTTGGATGATAAGCCAAATTTGGATGGGCTTAAGGACACCACAAGCTTGTCTTTGACAAGTTAGAGCTTGTAGATCAGCTTTTAAAAGCTTAATTAGCCTTGTTTTGAGCAAAGGCATTTGTAAGTTCATTTTTCCATTTTTAGCTTATTTACTATTCAACTGCTTATTATTGCTTATCTCTGCTTTATATGTCTTATTATTGTGGTTTGATCATGTTTTAATGCTAGTTGTAGTTTAATTTTATTTGTTTAAGTTTTTCTTAAAATTTGTCTTAATAGCTTAAATCTTGCATAATCTGTTTTGGCTTATTTGAGTGCTTAATTCTTGCTGAAATCTGCTTAATATTGTTGATAGAACTTATTAAACATCTGGTCTATACAAGTTTTAGCTTAAAAAAGTCTTAATCATATTTAAAATGTTGAAATTAAATCTTAAAAGGGTGTTTGGTTTAACTGATCTCATGGGTCAAAATGGGTCAAAATTAGTTTAAACTCTTGGGTCATCTTAGTTTAACTTAAATTAATCCTAAAGTTCAGTTTACAAAAGTTTTTAAGGGTAAAAACTTAATTTTATGGTTTTGTGAACTTAGAGTTTGAAACTGTGAACTCATATCTCATTTAATCAGTTTCTATGATTAGATCTTTTAAACCAGGGTTTTTAAGAGTGTTTTGTGTTTGTTCATGTCTTTAAACAAGTTAGAAAGTTAGTCCTTAGGTCTGCAAGTGTAGTGTAAGTTTTAACCAAAAAACTGTCAAAATTTGTTAAGAGATTATTTTTTAGTCCAAAACTGCTTTTTCAATTAGCTTTTTCATGCTTACCCTGAATTTAAAAATGAGTTTTGAAAGTTTTTATGTGTTCTTTGAGGTCCAATATTGATTTGTTTGGTGGTCTTATAGTCATAAGGATCCGTTTGGGTAGCTTATTTTTGGCTTAAAAGTAGGATTTTTTTTTTAAGTTTGAAAATTTTCTAAGTGTTGTTGTCTGTGTGAATCAGCATTTTCACTTAGCTTTTTCACGGCTTAAATGAATTTCAAAATCCTTTTTCTTTGTAGATTATTGTAGCTTATTGCATAAGCTCTTCAGTGGTATAAGTCACTTAGCCATAAGGATCCATTTTCTAGCTTAAAAATAAGCTAGAAAGTGGCCCCTTTGGCTGTTTGGTCTCCAGTTTTGGCCAAATAGCTTAATTGCTTATTTGAGCTTTTCAGATGTTAGGATTGCTTAATTTAGGTTTAGTCTTGCTTATTAGGTTAGTTTCAAGGCCCTTTTAGCTTATTTTTCTTATGTTAGAGCTTATTTGAGCTTATTAGTACTTTTAGTTTAGAATTTTTTTAGTTTAAAAACTTTTAAACGATTCTGTCCTTTTAAGCTTAGTTTAGCCCATCTTGTTAGCTTATTTTGGATTCTTAGTACTTATTAGAGTTAGGTTTAAGATTGTTTTTGCTTATTTGCTTTTTCTTTTTGCTTATTGTGTTTAAAATGCTTAACAGTTAGCCTTCTAGTTTTTTTAGCTTTTAAGTAATCTGTTTTCTTTAAAGTGCTTATTTCTAGCTTATTTTTGGTTTTCATAAAAAGTACTTTTATAAAAATTGCTTATTTTTTAGTCCTCAAGATTTCTCATAAATTTTTTTTGCAAAATAAAAATGTTTGGGAAAGTGGGAAGTCCAAGGTGAGCAAGGCTCGAACCTTGGACCTCACCACCCTCAACCAAGCATTTTAACGCACGCCCTGCTACCAAATGTGCCCTTGGGTCTTTTCCGTTTTCTTTTGCACTTATTATTCTTTTTTCCCTTTTAAGCCACAAGCCCTTTTCGGCTTATTAACAGCTTATTTGGATAAGTTGTTCCAACCCTTTTATTTTTCTTAGATTTAGCACTGTCTAAGCTACTTTTTGTAATTTTTTCAGAATTTTTATAAATAGTTAAGTATTTTTAATATTTAATTTAGATAAAAATAGTTTTTAATTCATAATAAATTAAATAAAAATCAAAAAAATATAATTCTTTTTTTCTAAATTTTCTTTTATCATTTAGGACTAAAGATTTGGTCCCGTTATCGTTTTTCTTCGTTTTTAGGGTTTTAGCTTTAATAACTTTCGTTTTTAGTGTGCCTTACTTATTTTTCCCATAGAATTAGGAAATCCAATCAAAATCTTTGTTATTCAAACATCAAATATCAAACCGATTCTCAACTTTCATCTGCACTCCTCGTTAGAAAAAACGAACCGGGAATATCATATACTACTCGGATTTCATTAATTTTCTTTCTTTAAGCCTTTTCATGGGTCACTTGATTTGGTTTGGTTAATATAAGTAGTATATTATATATTATTATTTATATGTACCTAAAGCGAGAAATCATGTACATAGAAACCTAATGACCTGATATCTCTTTATATAATAGAGATTTTTGGTTTACAAAAAGATTAGTATTAGGAAAAAAATAAATCTTCCTATCTTTTATAATTATCTTCTAAATCTTTAACTTCTTTAAGGACATCTTCTAGAATCTTCAAAATCTTCTATCTTTTAAAGGCAGGAAATTCATTCTCAAAATCTTTAAAGAAGTCTAAATCATCAAAATAACTGACCGTAGGCTCGGGTGGTGGAAACGAAGGCATATTGACTTTTTCATTATCGTTTTCCAAATCCGTTTTCAAATCATTGGTAGAAAATATTTTATAAGAAAATGAGTTTTGTCGAAAACTACCGTGTAATCTTCATCGTCGAACTCGTCAAATGATATTCTAAAGTCAATTTCATCGTTAAGAGAACTTACCGTAGGTTCACAAGAAGGTGTTTTATTTGATGTCAAACTATCATTGAGGACTATAGCTGAGAATTTAGTTTCAACGGATCTGAGGTCGTGAATTTTCTTCATCATACCAGATCTTACCATACATAGCAGTTTCCCAGTTATACACCTTAACATGCCTATGAGCTTTTTCTTCCTCAAGCATGATGTATTCTTCCATAGTTATGTTGGGGTTGTCCATATTTACCTGTAATAACTTTGCTAGGAAAGAAAACTGTCAAATAGCTTAATACGCCGTATTTAGTAAACTAAATACGCCGTATTTAGTAAACTAAATATGCCGTATTGATGATAGAGTCAAATACGCTGTATTGGTTTGAAAAAAAAATTATACGCCGTATCCAAAGGGATGGACACGTCGTATTGGTTTGAAAATTTTTTTACAACATACTTTGAATAATGTAGAATAACACAAATACAATATGCAAAATATACAATGCAAAAAACAAACACATAAATATGCAAATTAATCTAAACTAAACTAAACTAAAACACTAATAAATAATAATTAAACAACTTCACTCCCCAGTAACGGCGCCAAAAACTTAATGTGTCGTCGTGTAGGTATTATTTATGTATCAAGTTTTACTATTTATTTTATGCCGACTATACCTAAAATAACACTTTTACGGGCAGTGTACCTGATCAGATATAGCTTTGTTGGTAAGTAGGGTGTCGATCACTAAGAGCGAGAGCGCTAATATCTAATCTATCAATATTTTTGTTATCTAAGTGAAACCTAAATTAATCTAATTTATGCAAGACCTAAGTTAGAATTAATCTAATTATAAGGGGGGGTTTTAGCCTGAGAGACTGGCATAGTTTTGTGTATCTAACCTAAGGTTTTGATGACAAGTAAAGCAATAAAAGTACACAAGAAGACAAACAAACGATAGAGAAGGGGTCAAGAACTAATGTAAGAAAAACGTATCAACCAAGAATAATATGATAAAACGCAGGTTTGTTTATTTTTTTGCAATGATTGTCTTATCTCGAAGGGCATATCATTCCTAGACTTAGGTTGTACTTCTTCGTAAGACATAGACAAGTTAATTCTATCACAATTAGACGCATTCGCATAAAGCAAGCATTCGTTGATTATAATCTATCTTAGGAGATTAATAATTGTGCTATTACTAAACCCTAGCTCATGGAGACTTTACCCACTTACTGCTTAACGACTCTTTATATACTAGTAGTCCACTGTCAGAGTCCTTACTAATGGAATAAGAACATACTTTTTGATACCAAGGTCACCTTATGGCTCAACTAAGCTCACTAAACTAAAGGCAATGATAGGTCAATATTTGTGATCCTATGATTCTAGATATATAAATTGTAATATGGAGAGCTATCCTGGACTCTTAACCTATGCCCAAACAACACCAAAGTTGCAACGTATTAAATATGTAGCCTAGACCCAGTTGAATGATAGGTCGCATACTTAGGCACATAAACAAGTATAAATTGATAAACATAATCAATAATCAATGATAAATTAAGAAATCGAGATAAACAAACCAAACATTAGATCTTCATAAACATGGCTGATACCTAAAGGTACCAGCTGATAGTTATTGTAAAAATACACACGGTTTGATATATGAATGATTAAAATAAAGAAACCTTAATCAAACGCGTATTCGGTTGCGCAAAGAATACAAGAGTTTTTATTTCCTTATAGCTTGAATACGGCGTATTGCCTTCTTTTGGATATGGCGTATTGGGGATTGTTTCCTTCGTGGTCTTTGGTGAAGTGCAGGCATAGATAAGTCGTATCTTCCTTTATGGATATGGCGTATTGGTTGTCAGAACAGTAATCTTCAAATATCTTTGTTTAAGCTCCAGAATGCGTGCCTTTTAGTTAACTTTCACCAAGTACTTCATAATTACTGCAATTCTCAAATACAAACGATTAAGTAACAATTCTTTGCAATAATTATACAAAATGATATTACCTAGGATAAATGATGCTATAAATATAGCCGTTATTTGATGTCATTCAGTATGAAGACCTAAAAGCATTTTTGATAAAACTTGAGATCAATATAAAAGGTCGATAATATACTTTTTACTAAGAAATCAAAGTCACATCTTATCATTGGTTAAATATATGTCGATGACATTATATTTAGTTCCACGAATCAAAACTTGTGTGATGATTTTGCGAAAATCATGCACGACGAGTTTGAGACGAGTATGATAGGGGAGTTGAACTTCTTCTTGGGTCTTCAAATTAAACAAATCGAAGACGGAATATTTTTCAATCAATCCAAGTACATCAAGGAGATGTTAAAGAAGTTCGGGTTGGAAGATTCCGAACCAATCAAGACGCCGATGTTAACGGAGATTGATATATATAGTAATAATTGCTTAATACATATATATAAAATATAACCAAAATATCAATTAAGAAGAGGGTAAGTATTCCGTAAGGTTTTAAAGAAGGAAAATTACTTTTGACCAAAGTAAAATCCCAAAAAAACCTTCCCGGGTCGTTTCACGACGAGGCGTGAATTGAAAATCGAGGTTAAGTTCGTGATCGCGTGTTTGAATGATTCAATGATTTTGATTTGGTTTTCTAATTCTATGGGAAAAAGCAATTAAAGGGCAAGCTAAACCTAAAACGAAAGCAATTACGAATTTAAAAACGTTAACGGGAAAGTAAAAAACGAAAGCAATTACTTTTTACTAAAATTAATTTTTAAAGGACCTAAATGATAAAAGAAATTTTTTTAAAAAAGAATTATATTTTTTTGACTTTTATTTTATTTATTATGATTTAAAAATACTTTTATTCTAAATAAAATAGTTAAGAAATATAACCGAATTATAAAAAGTCTGTAAAAATTAGAACAACTACTTTAAACTATGTAGAAATCTAAGAAAAAATGCAAACAGAAAAGTACAAACGAATAAACAGTAAATAGCATATAAGCCAAATATCTAAAACTGAGAAAAACTACTATATTAATTAGATAGTGCAACATATTAAACGAAAAAGACCCAAGGGCAGATGGTTAAGTGTGTGTGGTCACAGGTTCGAAACCTGTGGCCACCCTTTTTGCAAAATATTTTTATTTTTCTTTTGAAAAAGCCTAAAGAACAAGTAAAAATAAGCAAATTTAATAAATGGACTTTTTCTAAAACTTAATAATAAGCAGGAAAAAGCAACTTAAAAGTGACAGATTGCCATTTTTTAGACTTTGACAACAAGCTTAAACTGCTTGACTTTTTGAGCCTCAAACAAGTAATAAGAAACTTAAGAAGCTGAAAATGGACCAACACCTAATCCTAATAAGCACCTAAACACAAATTAAGCAAAACCAATAAGCCATAAGCTCAGAAAAGCAAATAAGCTTCTAGCTAAAACTAAGAAACCAAACAGCCTAAGGTGGTGTTTTTAGGCTTTTAAGCTACAAAATCAATAAGCTAAAGTCTAAAAGCTAAAAACAGTTAAAATCACTACTACAAAGATTAAGAAAAAGAAAAAATTAAGCAGTTTGAATAACTACAAAGCTAGAAAATGGCTTATGAAAATGGCTGTTTAACTTAGTATGTGTAGAGTGATTTTTTTAAGTTTTTGTAAAAACTAAAAGCAGAAGTGCATGCCTAATTATAAGCCAGTAAAAGCTGTTCTAAAACCACAATAAGCACCAACAGATTGACCTTGTAGCTTAATGAGCTTGTGCTATGAAAATAAGACCCTAAAACTTAATCTAACTACCCTAAATTTGTGATTCAAAAGTGGACTTAAAACTTTAAAACTTAAACAAACACTTGACAGGTTTACACTAAAAACTCAAACCACAATAGCAAACTTAACCACTTCTATTCTACTGCTTTTAGAACCAAAATGTAAGCATAAACAAGTCCTAAAAAACAGATTAAGCAAAAATCAAATATAAATAGTTTGAAAACCTTTTGGTTCTAGCAGACTTGAAATTTTGACAAACAAACCTTAAAACTAAATAAAACTTATTCAAACTTCATTAAAACTCAAACTAATACTGATTTAAGGCTAATCAAATTTAGATTTCAGAACCAAGAGTGCACAAGCAGTATTACTCTTGGTTAATTAGCTGCTAACCCCAACAACCCCTTTTAAGTAAGCACAATTCATTTAAGCTGAAAAAAGACTTAGAAAACTTGTAAAAAACTCAAACAGATTAAAACTAAGGCCTAACTAAGCACCAAATAAGCAATAAAACTCAACAGATAAGCAGATGTAAAATATGCAAACAAGATAGCAGGATTAAAAGCTATAAAAAGCAATTTTGATGAAAACTTAAACTAATGAGATATAATCACAAGCAGGCAACAATAAGCATTAAGCAACATAAATAAGCATAAAAAATAGTAAATAAGCAAAAAATAAGCAGTAGAATATAACAACCCAGAATTTTCATCAAATGCATCATCAATCTATTTTACTATGATCACAAATCTACGGGGAAATTTTTTGCTTTATTACATTACTTGCATTGTCAACATCTCAGTAGGCAATGTAACTTACATAAGCTAAGAGTAGACAACCTCGACGCAACCTATCTAGGCAATTCTATCTTCATTATATGTCCAGCAAATATCATAAAAATTTTTGGTTCCCCAAGGTTCCCCCCCCCCACCCCCCAATACTTAATATGCTTATTACAAAGTACATTATTTCTATAATGTACCATTTGCAACGTTATATCAAAACGGGCTTTAAACCTTTATCGTATACCCTAAACCTAATTTCATGAAGGGTAATATCGAAAGTGAATATACAAGCTACTAAAGGCATAATGTAAAAGTAATATAAATCTCATTTGAAATCATAAACCCCTCTAAGTAATACAAGTCTTATAAAGCACAATGAACAAATCATGGAAGCATGAACTCCAAACTAGCCGTTTTAACCTCCGTTTTCATTCTAGTTTACTTCATCACCACTTGTGTAAAAGTTATAGAACTACACTCAATGTACAATGTGTAGAAGACCCTAATTAATCTATTCATAACTTTCATACACATTTTTTACACTGCAAAACCCTAATTCTAAAGACAGAAATCCTAACCGAGCAATAGTCAATCATGAACCCTTTTCTTGGTTTTTATCCATCATAACCCCAAACCAACACTCAAATAAGTTGTAATAACTTAAATTACAACATTAACAATCATATCCTATCATTATTTCATCATTTCAACAACAATATTCAAGAATTAAACCCAAAAAACCCTAATCTAGTTTAACTATTCGTAATACCTAAAACTAGGCCCTAAAGTTCAGAATCGGATCAGTCTATAAAAACATAGATCTGAGAAATATCAATTAAGGATCTGGTATTAAAGTGAAAACCCTAGGTTGTAGCCCTATGTCTTTGATCATAGAGTTTCCGTGGAATCAACCCGATTCGACTCGGATGAAATTTGTTACAACGAAATGGCAAGTACGCAGATTCTGCACACATGTAGTAAATGGCTATTATATCTAAATTTTTCTATAGTAACCCTCAAATATGTAAAACTAAATGTTGTATAGGACTCAAATATCTAACAATGCTAGGTGGTTTGAGCTTCAACGGAATTACGGTTTGTAAATGGCAACCATTTTACCGAGACTGATGTTGGCTGTCCAAAAATAGCAATGTATAAATCAAACCAAACACCCCTAAAAACGCCTAGAACCACCTCAACCTTGCAATCTACCTTCCTTGACTCAGCCCCTACCTCTCAACATCACCCCCATGGTTCCTAACCTGTTTATCAAAGTTTCTTGCCTCTAAGTGTTGCTAACACTAAAATAGAGCACATGATACTTTTTTTTTTTTTTTTCATTCCAAACTCATCCCCACTTCTTCTTTCTATAACCCAATTGAGAAACATTCTCTGCTCAATATGATCCTAGGATCATATAAGAAGATCAAGCAAGTGAAGCTTTGAAGATTTGAAGCCCCGGGAACAAGATACAAGGCGTACGAGTGGAAATACTACCCGAAATGACCCATTTCCACCATTTTTGCTCCTTGAAGCTCAAACCCAGGTTTTGAATGTTCTACTTCTGCTACTACACCCTTATAATATTCATATGATCCTAAATATACTCTTGTTAAAGTTTCATAACTCAATTCATGCTCATTTTCCATTTTGATCCAAAACCGTACACTCGAAACCCTAATTGGATATTTTTTTTCTAAAACTAAATGGTGATAATGAGTGAAATTATGTTAAAATCTATCCTAGTATCTTAAATAATGTAAAATAACTACTTATTGATTAATTAAGGAATTTGAACTTAAAACACTACGCGTTTATGTTTTGAACCCTAATGTGAGGGTGTGTGTGACCCACAGTTTTGCTTCCTACTTAACGAATCTAGTCTAAACGTTCGTTGCGTTAAATCTTCATATTTTAGTTTATTATAACTTATAAATGTCTATTGAAATGTTAAAAGAAGCTTGCATGGCAATTTGGACATGTTTTGTAAATATTATCCATGCAAGGGGTATATATCGTAACTTTCGGAAACTTATAACTAAAAGGGCTGAAAATGTCATTTTATCAAAGTTATAACTATAAAGGTTCCTTTTAGTCACTTTGCAAAGACAAGGGTTTACTTGGTATATCTTTTAAACTTGAAGGACCAAACTCGTAAAAGTGCAAACCCTAAGGGTATATTTTGCCACTTTTCAAACTCAAGGGTCTAAAATGTAACATTTTGAAAAAGTATAAAAACATGTTTAAAACCTTACAAGACATAACTTTAATTAACGCTTCTCGTGCTTAACATTTCCAGATATTGATCAAAACGCTTAAAACCGATTATCATATTGAGTTGTTAGCTTTTACGATTTTTTAAAGTGCCCTACGCCTCAAACGTTTTACTGAGACTTCTAAATATGATGGCCCGAACGGTGATAAAATAATTCCCAAACCTTCAATCAACTCATAACTCTTAAAACTAAAGTTCTAGAGTACAATCTTCCTAAGACTCAACATATTTGCTCAGGTTGCGTGACGTGGCTGTTTATTATCATTTTGCTATATCAACATTCCCTGATAAGATTGTGATAAGGTCGTCTGCTTTTATAAATTTATTGCATCTACCTATCAGGTGAAGTTCATAAACCCGCGAGGAGGATACATGCTTGTTACAAACTCTTTTAAATACTCTTTTATCTTATAACAATGTGATTACTTTTCAAAGACTTAGTGAATTCATAGCCTCACATTTCAATCTTTTCATAAACCCGTGAGGGGGGTACCTGCTATAAATTACGAATACATGTGTTTTACAAATTACATGCTATCCTGACATATCATTACAATTGCTGTCTAAGTTATCTATCCTACAAGTCGTTAAATTTGACTTCAAGTCGTTAAATTGACTTTGGATATTAATCTGTTAATATTACAAATCCTATAAGTCGTTAAATTGACTTCAAGTCATTAAATTGACTTTGGTATATAAGTTTAGTAGTATAAATCCTACAAGTCGTTAAATTTGACTTCAAGTCGTTAAATTGACTTTGGATATTAATGTGTTAGTTTCATAAATCCTACAAGTCGTTAAATTTGACTTCAAGTCGTTAAATTGACTTTGGATATTAATGTTAGTGTAATAAATCCTACAAGTCGTTAAATTTGACTTCAAGTCGTTAAATTGACTTTGGATGTTAATATGTTGATATTATGAGCTCTTCAAGTCATCAAATTGACTTTTGATGATAATGTGTTAGTGCGATGTGTTTAGACAAGGAACAAGACCAGACAAGACCAATCAGACCAAACAAGACGATAACGCAATAATACATTGTTACTATGATAATTGTATTCGTTGCAATTATTACAAATAACGGGTATATAATAACGTGACCCAAGATCATAACAATACCATTTTCATAATAATTGTGTTTGTACAATTATTACACTATGATTTATATTCAAACTATTTATATCAAACCTATGAATTTCACTCAACCTTTGTGTTGACTTTTTAGCATGTTTATCTCAGGTTATTGAGCAATATACGGCACGGAGTGGCATGGACTCGAAGATGGCTAAAACTTGTTATCATTCACATTATTGTATGTAACAAATTTTTTGGGACCCTGCCTTTGTAAAACTCTATTGAAATGAATGATACCGTAAATATTTGAAAAAAACGTCTCCTTTGGTCGTTTTTCGGTATGATTATGAATTGTTTGGTTCTCCATGAAGTAATACCCTAATATTAGCTTCAGTAGTTCCACGATCATTCATATAAACCTTAACAATGATTATAGAATCAAGAATGCAGGAAAATAAAGACTTATTGATGATGAAACAAAACCTTTTGGTGGCTAAGAAACCCTAATAATAATATTGACTAGCTATAATGTCTAACCTAATTTTGACTAAACTAGGTGTATTTATACTAAAAAGGTTCTGCCCATTCTAGGCTTTTGTTGGGCTTTCCGGGCTTTTTCTTTGTCAGCCCAATTACATTAATCATTAATTAATTAACCAACTAACGAGCTATGAAACGCTAGTTTTACTTCAGACTAAGCTTCTCTCGTTAGACTGTGAAATTGTTGTTTCTAACAATCTCCCCTCTAATGTGAGGTCTTCTTTTGAGTCTTCTTAGCGTACATATTAGAGAAGTTCATGAGCATACTAGACTCGTTGGCGTTGCGGTTCTTCACTTGTCTTGCATTGTGCTTCTGTAGAAATTCAATCTTAATGAACTTGAATTACTAGATTTTATAACTCACTTGATCTCAGATTATCGTTGAATTAATTGTGATCTTCCTCAATTCGCCCATTCGCTGAACTTTGGTCAACATGCCAACTTTTGTTGTAATCATAAAAGCTTTAGTACTCCTTTCTTTCTTCTAATATTTTGACTTTAGCATTTGGAAAGAAAACTTTGATTTCAGAGGTGCGAAAGCTTTCGGTTACATAGCTTTCTTTAAAAAAAAGAAAAAAAACAGATGCCTTCAATCTTTGAGTATAACAATATAGTTTTTAGCAAACTAACAGCTATCAAGATTCGATATGCTTTACCATGAGCCGTTTGGCTAATGGACTAGTCAATCTTTGTTGGGCAAATAACAATGTGGCAATGATAACCTTATAGTTTTTAGTAAACTATCACCTTGAACGGATTTGATATCTCTTTACCAGTAGTCGTTGCTCTGGAGTATCAACTCTTTGTTTTAAAACATGGTGATCATTACCATACAGTATGAATACTGCACCTGTGATCAACAGATTCAATACAAGAACCTTCTTACAGGTTTGCCCCAGCTCAAAGCCTTTAAGTCCTCTAATACCGAAGTATCAGATTTCCGTATGCTTGCTGTTCTCTAAACCAGATGTCCGTAATGGAATGGTAAAGAGTAAGTCAGTATAGTTACTATCTGCTGACTATACCGTATAATTCCTTGTTCAGCGTTTTACTTCTTAATACAATTAAGTACCGTAGAAGACCTGTTGGCAAAAAACATGATTTGAAAAACAGGCGATGTCTTGTGAAATTTATTTAGGACCACAACAAGTTTTAAATCAGAATGCTCTGAGATTTTTGAAAGATATCTCGAAAGATATGAATTTTTTTTTTTGTGCCCTCATCGGCTCTCATCAAACTCATACAAGTATTTGTAAGACGAGTCATTCTCACTAGTGGATACTGTCCAAGACAAGTATATGAGTATTCTACGAATACCCTGGTGGTAAACATATCATTCCTTCGCATTCCTTAAGATCACTTTCCTAATCATGAAACAAAAGATTCTTTATGAATTATCAAGATACTTCTGTATAACACAAAAGATTTGGTATCTTGACATTGTTGAGTATATTGACACTTTTACTCCCTCTATACATGTGCATCGATATTCGAAAGATGTTTTGCACATGCAAGGATAGGACTTAGCATTTTGAATCAATCGAATCATTAGTTATCCGGTTTACATTTAAGATGCAGAAAATTAACAATGATGTGTAGAAAATTAACAAATTGTAGGTTCCATGATCATTCATACAAACCTTAACAATGATGTGTAGAATCAAGATGCAGAAAATTAAAACTTTATTGATGATTGAAAGAAAAACCCTTTTGGTGGCTAGAAACCCTAATTATAATATTGACTAGCTATATTGTCTAACCTAATAATGATAAGAACAAAGTGTATTTATACACTAATGGGGTTTGACCTATGGGCCTTTCTTTTTGGGCTTTTGCAGGCTTTTTGCATAACAACCCATTTACATCATTAAACATTAATTAATTAACTAACTAACGAGCTATGAAACGCTAGTTTTCTTCAAGACCGAGCTTCTCTTGTTAGACTGTGAAATTATGTTTCTAACATAAAGTAACGTAACACTTTAAATCAAATCTCCAAAGAGAGTCCTCGTTACCTAAAGTAACGTGCACAAATCAATATATATGTATGCTATAGCGTTTATGCGAGGCACTACTTAAACGTATTTAGCCTGTCCGTTCCAAATATCCAAACAAGTTTCAGTTTTATAGTGTGGCATAAACACTTAGTACTATGCACCCTTGTGCGGAGAGTGAGGAGGAGCTAATCTCTTAATAGCGTTATTGACTTAGTCCTTTTAATACATATAAATATATAATAAATAGGATAATATCAATAATAGTAGTAGTATAGTATTCCGGAAGTATCGGTCTCTCTCTTCGTTACCCACAAAGTTTAAAACCGGACCCGGGTCGTTTTTCCCCGACGAGG
>BQNB010019664.1:0-17086 GCA_026074375.1 Tanacetum coccineum | reverse complement strand
AAGTTGAACAAACTATAAAGTGGGTATAAGGAGGGTTGTTCCTAGGAACTACGACCCGAAAGGAGAAATAAGCTTCGAGCTGTTGTAGCTAAAATGAGTACAAGCTCTTCCACCCAAGCAGTCTCATCTGATGTTGCTGAACTCAAAGACATGGTTCGGGCATTAATTCTCGATAGAAAGAACCAAACCCCAGCTTCCGCCCCCGTAAAAGCGGTTGAACAAAGTTGTGTAACTTGTGGGGGAGGTCATTCTTATCAAAACTGTCCAGCCACTAACAGCAACATGTACCATGACAATATCCAAGAGTATGTGTCCCAGGCCGCTGCGGCCAATTTCAACCAAGCTAATTCTGGTTATCGACCTCCGATGGTCTCAAATCAAATTCGACCTCCTGGTTTTCCTCCTGTTCAGAATCCTCATGCAAATAGTCAAAACAATTTCAATCGAGGAAATAACTTCAATCAAAACAGAGGAAACAATTTCAACCAAGGTCAGATTTATCGACCTCCGGTTCATCAACCAGTAGTTAATCAACCAATAGCTCATCAAGGACCTGCTCCTCAGACACACGGTGTGTCAAGAACAGATTTTGAAAGATATGTCACAGCCAATGATGCAGTGTTGAGAAACATGCAAAACCAAGGTCAAAACCTGCAATCCCAAATGGCAAATTTGACTGATATGCTTTCAAAATTTGTTACTGCTAATACAGCTTCTACTTCCGGTTCTGGAACTCTTCCTGGTAACACTGTTACCAACCCAAAGGAAGATCTAAAAGGTATCACTACCCGAAGTGGTGTTACCATCCAAGGACCGAAAGCAGTTAATCATGACACCGAGGTGACAAAGGACACGATGCCTCCTGCTAATAACGGAAGCACCGAAGACGTCCAACCTCCTGTTGTTCAAATTCAGACTCGTAATCCAAATCCTGAGCCCAATGTTGCCCCTGTTATTACTCCAGTTCCTAAAGCATCAATTCCATTTCCATCACGAAGAAATGATGAAAGGCGAAAGGAAAAAGCTAGCGATCAAATCGAGAAATTCTATGAAATCTTTAGAGATTTAAGTTTCGAGATTAGCTTTACCGATGCCTTGATGCTCATGCCTAAATTTGCTTCAGAATTTAAAACCTTAGATTGGAATACATAAGACTAAATTGAAGCGAATTGGCACAGAATCCTTTGAATGAGGACTGTTAGCGGTCATCCTCAACAAGTTACAAAGAAAAACTTGGAGACCCTGGCGATTTCTGATTCCATGTGATTTTACGGGGTTTACTACATGCAACGCATTGGCGATCTTGTTGCGAGCATTAATCTATGCACTTACTTCTGTATGGAAAACAATCTATCTCTTCCTGAATTGACCCCGACCTGCATGTACCACTTAGAACTAGCTGACCGTTCGATCACTAAACCGATCTGGTGGTGCTGAAGATGTCTTTGTAATGTGGGAAAATTTCAATTTCCGCTGACTTCGTGGTTGTTGAGTTTGAACCGACCCCCGAGTACCTTTAATTTCTCGGGCGATGTTTCTTAGAAAAAACACCCAGTCATGCTTTGATAGATGTTTTGAGGTGAGATTACCCTTTGTGTTGGCAGGAGGCCTTATCACATTCATTCTGACCAAACTTCAAGATACACAGCTGATTACAACATATGACGGTAAACAAAATCGACGTCAGTGTAATGGCTTGTGATGAGTATATTCTCAGTGGTCTAGGATTTTCAAACGTAATCGCGAGTGGCATCCCACTCCATATTTTGAGCTATTGTTTCTTACTGCTTCTCCAAATCTTACACCTTTCGGGGACAGTTGATTTTTCTTTTATTTTGTCAGAAGCAGATTCGTTTCTTGATCTAGAAGTTGATCCAACTTTCATCTTGAAGTTGATCCAACTTATCAGGATCTTGAGGGGGACATCCTTGCTTTCTAGAAGCGATTTTATTGAACAGTGATACACCACCCCCCCATCCCAATCATAGAACATTATTGCCTGGAGTTAGGGAAAGTGAACTTAAACTTTGTGAAGCTAAGACATTGACATCTTCGTTAATAAACCTCCGAGGTTGATCTCAAGGAACTGCACCCCATTTGAATACGAATTTTTAGAAGGGGTGACGACAAGTTGCCTGTCATAATTGCTAAAGACTTAAAAGATGAGAAGGCTGATCTTCTCAAGGTTCTCAAGTTCCCACAAGCGAGCATTCGCTGGAAAACTCCGATATAAAGGGTGTTAGCCCAGAATTTTGTACTCACAAAATTCTAATGGAAGAGGACTACGAACCATCTGTGCAAAGTCAGAGAAGGGTAAACCCAAAAATCCACGACGTTATCAAAAAGGAGGTTGAAAAACTCCTTGACGCTGGATTGATTTACCCCATCTCTGACAGCCCTTGGGTAAGCCCGGTACACTGTGTACCTAAGAAAGGAGGCATGACCGTCATCACAAATGATGAGAATGAACTAATTCCTACTCGATTGGTCACCGGGTGGCGGGTATGCATTGACTACCGCAAGTTAAATGAAGCCACCCGTAAAGACCACTTTCCACTCCCGTTTATGGATCAAATGCTCGAGAGATTAGCGGGAAACGAGTACTATTGTTTCCTTGATGGATTCTCCGGGTATTTCCAAATTCCCATTGACCCTCGTGATCAAGAAAAGACCACATTTACTTGTCCCTACGGAATGTTTGCCTACCGTCGCATGCCTTTCGGCTTATGCAATGCACCGGGCACGTTCCAAAGGTGTATGTTGGCCATCTTTCACGACATGGTTGAAAAGACAATGGAAGTCTTCATGGATGACTTCTCGGTCTTTGGGAATTCCTTTAAAAATTGCCTCTCCCGTCTTGAGAAAATGTTGCAAGATGTGAGACAATAATTTGTGTCTTAACTGGGAGAAGAACCATTTTATGGTCAAAGTGGGCATTGTCCTCGGCCATAAAAATTTCTAAAAATGGGATGAAGGTTGACAAGCCAATAGATGTCATTGCAAATACCTCATCCCTCCAATGATCAAAGGAGATGTTTGGAGTTTTCTTGGTCATGCCGGTTTTTAACGGAGATCATAAAGTATTTTTCCAAAAAATATCCCGACCAATGACTCATCTTCTCGAGATAAGAAAATACTCATGCATTCTTCTCTATTGAATGAATCCAAGCTTTCCAATCGTTAAGAATAACTTAAGAAGCTCCGATCTTGATTGCCCCAAACTGGGATCTACCATTCGAACTTATGTGCGATGCAAGTGATTACGCCATAGGGGCAGTTTTGGGGCAACGTCATGAAAAACACTTTCGGCCTATCCATTATGCTAGCAAGACGATGACCAGTGGCTGTAATCTAATACACACGACGGAAAAGGAAATGTTAGTCGTGGTGTATGCATTCGAAAAATTTCCCGTCTTTTTCTTTATCATGAACAAAAGCCCATTGTGCATACGGACCATTCCGCTCTCAAAGTTTCTCTTTGCCAAAAAGGTTGATAAAGAGGAGAGATTGCTCCGTTGGGTTCTCCTCCTCCAATAATTTTGATTTTAAGTTCTTGTCATTAAAACGGAGCCGTGACCTCGCAGCCGTATCATCTGGTCCGATTAAGTAAACCCGTATGAAAACGTTCTCGACCCTAAAGAGATTATGAAAACATTTCCTCTCGGACATTAAGTATGGTGATCTTTTCGTGGTGATTCTAGTACCCCGTGGTTTTGCCGACTTTGAAAATTTACCACGCGGGGTAACTTCGTTGTGAAGGCATGTCAACCCACAGAAAAAGTTCTTCTAAGACGTGAAAATTATTTTTGGGATGACCTTTCTTGTTTAAAATTTGTGAGGATAAGGTGATAGGCGTTGTGTGAACGACAAGAAGCTTCGACATTTCTCGAGGCTTGCCACAATGGACCCACCGGGGGACATCATGGTTGCAAACCTATCGCAAAAAGATACTTTGATTCCGGGCTTCTGTTTGGACCACCATTACAAGATGCTTACGAGTTTGCAAAAAAACTGTCTGAACTCGTGCCCAAACGACAAGGAAAAATTCGCTACGGGATGAGATGCACTCAAACTCTATCCAAGTTTGTAAAATCTTTGACGTTTGGGGCATTGACTCTTGTATGGGCACGTTCCGTCCTTCAAGAGGGAAAGTATCATACTCGTGGCTGGTGACTACTTGTCAAAAGGGTTGAAGCAAAAAGCGCTCCCCATCAATGATGCCCGAGTTGTTTGCAAATTAAATACTCTCTATTTCTCGATTTGGTGCCCCCCTGAGTATCATAAGTGATCGGGAAAACCCAACTTTTGCAATGACCAGTTTATAAAGGTCATGCTAAGTATGGAAGTCACTCATCGTCTTCCACCGGCATATACCCACAAACATGAGGGCATGTTGGAGGTGTCAAAATCGTGGTTTAAAGAGTATTCTTGAGAGGAAACGTGGAGGAAAATCGTGCCTTCCTGGTCCGACAACTAGTTGATGCTCTATGGGCTTACGCAAAGCTTACAAAACACCATAGGGTGCACTCCATATAGCTTGTGTATGGAAAGGCATGTCATCTACCGATTCGAATTAGGCACAAAGCTACTGGGCCCTCAAGCATACAAATTTTGATGTTCAAATGCGGCGTGATCACAGGAAAAGTTCAACTGGAATGAACTAAATGAACTTCGTTGATCAAGCCTACGAAAAACGCTTTAATCTATAAAGAGAAAACCAAGAGGTGTCCATGATGCTAAGATTAAAACCGCGTTTCATCGTTGGTGATCGAGTCTTCTTTTTAATTCTAGATTAATGATTTTCTCAGGCAAGGCTTAAAACCCGCGGGTCAGGACCATTACTATCAGCAAAGTTTTCCCGTACGGCACCGTCGAGTTATCCCAAAACTCCGGGCCAAACTTCAAAGTGAATGGTCATCGTTTAAAGCATTACTTTGGAGGGGACGTACCACAATTGGTAGTCCCGGATCTCCAAACATTCCCCAATGTCCAATAAATTCAGGTGACGGGTCAAGCATAGCGACCTTAAACAAGCGCTTCGTGGGAGGCACCCCATGCTTATCGTAGTATTGTGTAAAAATGAATAAGTGTTTTCTTGTTGTGTGGAGGCTCGCCTTTTCCATTACCCGTGTTTCGTGTTTGTGTTGTTAATTGTCCAGGATTGCCCGGATTGTGAAGAACTCTCGTGCTTGTATTTTTATCAAGAGTTTCACATCCTCAGCTTCATTTTGGGAATCCAGTATCCAAATCTAATCGACTAACGTTTTATCTTTTGGCACACTTAATAAACGGCCTTAGATTTACGTAGGAACCCCTTTCAAAACATCGAGGACGATGTTTAATTCTAGTATGGGGGGGATCTTCGATTTGATTTTGCCTGCAGCCGTTGTTGTCACGTAATTCCGTTTTTACCACCAAATTTTTGCGGGGAAAAAAAATGAAAAAAAAAAATTTAAAAAATCTTCAAAAATAAAATAAGTGTTTTGTCACAGTTTCGACTTTCCTAATGGGTAGAATGAGAATAATTTTTGACTCGATCGAGCGTGTTGAGCCCTAGCCTAGTTCCTTAAATGTTGGCTAAGCTTTTCACGAGCGTATGAAGAATAAGAAGTGATAGAGTTAAATATAGTTTATGTGCTGTAGCAAGTTTCTTCTAAAACTTATGTATGTGTAACGTGTGGCTTTTCCTCCCATTAGTTTCTAATCCACCTAATCATACGTGCTTCTTTTCAATTCAACTAAGTCAATCGATGTTTTTTAAAAAAGCATCAAATTTGTAAACTTGATTCTTTAAAGCGAGTTTTCTGTTTTAGTAATTTGAAATGTTAAAATGCCAAAGATGCATAAATGATTGATGTGAATGCAAAAAATGCATTGAATATTGAGATTATGCCAATGAATCTAATTTGAGTATTGGAGCTAAGTAAAAGATGTGCGTGAATATCCCACTTCGCTAAACACGAAGTGGGGGTTCAAACCTATAAGACGTCTTTACTGTAGGGGATTTTGGTGTGTTGTGATATCTCACCAGGAAGCGAGGTCTAGGTGAGGGTTCAAACTAAGACACCTATCCTTGGCCATATTAGGAAGAAGGTGTTGATGTGATTTCCCGCTACGCTAGCAACGGGGTGGGTTTTCAAACTAAGAACACCGGTCGTTGGTTGTGATATCCTGCCAGGGAGCGAGGCCTAGGTAGGTGTTCAAACTAAGCAACGCATTCCTAGCTTTAAAGAACTTATGATTATGATGATGAAGATGTTGCAAAAAGTTCTACAGTTAAATTTTCGCTCTTTAAAATCATGTTACAAGGTCTTTGAGTCGTGATTCATCTTGAATTACGACTATGGAAATAAGTTGACCTATGGTTGAGTTGAATTGAGTGCACACATTTTAATCATATATCCATGTTGGGAGTTAAAAGTTCACAAGTCATAAGTATGAGTGCTTAACATTTAGACTTATATTGTCAAATGATCTTGTTTAATTGCTTGGTTTGGATCTAGTGAAAAATCGGGGACGATGAATTTATCCGTCAGGACATCCGTAGATTATTCTATGGACGTTTCTCATTCTATGATCCCAGTGTTTATAAAATAAAGGAAGTCAAACAGGCAGTCAAGAAAAGAAAAAGGAAAATCCAAAAATATTAGGGATAGTTAGTGTATAGATAAAATTTGGTGAAAATGGGACTTGTCGAAGCTATTGATTCTTTAGTTCCCCTTGACGAACACTTAGCTACTTTTCGAGGTAATTAGTCGAGGGGATTCGAGATTCTTAGTTTTCTTGAGTGTTTACTTCATAACATTGCGTGAGGACACGGCAATACCTTAGTATGGGGGATTTTGGTATGTGCTTAATTACACATACCATTTTCCATTCTAAACGATCTTAAACGACTAAAAACGTACCAAAAATACATTGTATTTGTATGTTTTGCTTTTGTATTGTGCAGGATACGGATATTCAAGAAAAGGAACAAAAAGAAAGCCAAAACCAAACAAAAGCAAGCACGGGAAGGAAAGGACCAAGTCAAGTCGAAGTCTAAAGTCATCCGCTTGAAGAAAATACAACTTGAGGGGCTAAAACTGCCAAGACTAAAGTTGTATTGCAAAAGATAAAAAGCAAGGGCCATAACTGCCAACCGGGCAGAGATTACATTTAAGTTATAAGACTTTAGGGGACCAATACTGCCTACTTCCCAAAAGCCTCATGAACCGTAATGCCTGGAAACCGATCATATACTCACAATATCAACTGAGGGGACTTTCATTTACTTCTTAAGTCAGTTTGGAGAGTAATATAAATATAAGGTGGATCTTAACCTAAAAAAACACTTAACCATTGAAAAAGTTAAGATTTCACCACTACTATTTACCACAAAAGCTGCATATTTATCTCTGGAAACCCAGGAGCGAGAGAGGACGAATTTGGAAGGAGAAGTACCACTCTTTGGCGTTACGTTGATTGTACACGGCGATTGGAGGCCCTTGGCGAGCAATATCACCAAATTCCTAGGAATCTTTTGTAGGTGTTTATCTTCATAAGTATTTCTAAAATGTGTTTTTATTTACCACTTGAAGGTTGTATTGTTGAAATAAATTTACATATGGAGTAGTATCATAATACTTATGTGTGGAACGAAATGGATTTGGTATAATGTTTGATTGTGTGTGAATGATGATTCATGTGATTATGTAATTTATTTATGTCTTGAGTTTTTCTCTATGATTTGTGGTAGTATACCCACAGAATCATATGTCGAAAGGGATTCCGTGGCATAGACTATTCTCTATTAGTCTTGACAAACTAAAAAGGGGGTTTGGTAATTGACACATACCATTTTCACATAATCAAAAAGATGAGCAAAAGGTCTTAAATTCAAGTATAGGTCGAAAGGACTTGTTTGAATCACTTAGGAACATTATTTATCTAGCAAACATAATTGATTGGCTTGGGGTTGATGATGTTCATAGGCCGAAAGGGTTCGTCATTAGTCTTATGCATAAATAGGATTTGGTGAAGCATACCACGGAACCAAATCGTAGACAAATGGGTTTTGTGAATCTTACACATTTGTTTACCCAACATAATCAAACATGTATATCAATGAAGTGGAATTCTCACATAAGTATAGTTTTAAATATGGAACGAATTTTCTTAGTTAACTACCTTGTTTCTGTGACGCTAATGGTCGTGATAACCTTAGTGTCTATTTCGCTATCTAGTATTGGTTTGCACCAAGTCTCGTTGAACGAACTTGACTTACCCGACTTTACTACGAATGAACGAGTATACTTGCTCGTATGCATCATTGATAATTTCATTAGTCTCGATTATAAATGTAAAACTTGCACCCGACCAATGTCATCAAGTTTTTGACGCCGTTGTCGGGGACTTGTCTTTTATTCTTGTTTTAATCATTACAAGAGGTAGCGGATATATTTAGTTAAAGATTTAAATGGTAAATAATTAGTAGCAATAAATTTTTTTTCTCAGAAGTTGCCTGCCAGGGCGGCTCACTAGCCTGCCGGGCGGCACAGTCTGATAAAAAAAAATTTAAACCCTCAGTCAGGCAGCAGAGGAGCTGGCCAAGCGGTTGGGCAGTTCTATGTGAAACATTTTTGGGTTTGAGATATTTAAGCGTAAGGATGCACTGGTCAGTTCTAAATTGATTAACGGGTTAAACTATTATGGAAAACAACTATTTGAGCATTGATTTGCTATTGTTTCAACCAGAAAAAGAGCTTGTTGGGGGTATGCTACATCTTTTTATCATATTGGGCTCAATCCTCTAAAAGCAAATACCATTCTCCTATAACACGAAGACCTCTAAGATCCCCATGTTTGGCTATCAAATACGATGATAAAGACGGGATAACGAAGTTCAAGACGTTTTAAGAAAGATTTTAAATAGGGCCATATACTAAGGTCATGATTCGGGACTTTTTCGGATTATGTATTGAAACGCGTCACGAATCGTAGAGAGAATCATACAATCTTGATGTTTTTGGAACACCAAGATGTTGATTATAGAAGAATACAATCAAACCAACCTACACTAAATAACCCAACCATACCTATTCATTATAATTTACAAATTTACAAATGTTACGAACAAGGGGCACAAAGAAAAAGATAGACTACAAGAATGCTAATGACAGGAATTAAAATCTCACTTGAAAGAATTTAAGCGAGTAGAACTAAGTTAAACTATGATCAAAACCTAACTATTCCCCATGCAGCGACATAGCCAGAAAACTTTGAGCGGTTTGTCGTAAGGGACTTCTCAAGAAGTATTTAACAACTCAAACCTGAGGTAGAGTGCCTAACCGTAGTAGAAGTAGTATAGTACTGCAAACTAGGGATTGTTATATGTTCTCTACACTAGGGAACAAATAGAGTTTGGAAGGCTTGATCACATTGGTCTAAAACAAATTCTAGCGGCGGGTTTTTAGAGAAGATCTATTATCTTGTCATTTTTATATTTATAAAAAAGCAAGTAAATCTACTGGTTGAGAGGTGGTTTGCGTTTAACACTTAATTAAACAATAATCATCATCTACTGGTGATAACTTTATGCAAATAAAGATGTTAATTACTAGATCATAAGCATTAGTATATCAGATTCTGTCTCCAATACCTTGTTGCCTTGTCACACTTGTGATGATATGTGTAAGTATTTCCTAGGTCATGAACGGATTACACGAACCCGCCGTCTATTTAATATTTCGTTAGGACAACGCACAAGTAAGGTAGTATGAATACTATTACAAGGCCCCTAAGAGTACATTAAATACATGTGAAATATCTTATGAGGGATCAACCATATAAAGGGGCAAGGTAGTATGAAGACTGTTACCCGATGGTATCCTTTTTACGCACTCGCATTTCCCTAGACGTGTCTATAACGATACAGACAAAAGCTGGTTTTCTAGAACCTAACGCGCACAATTATTAATCAAGAAGCAACAATAAAAGTATCTATAATTCGACTTTCATGCAATCATAAGCAAATACAAAGGAGGATCTAGCCTCGCATGTTATAAAGGAAGCAAGAAGATAAATCAATCACACAACACATAGACATATTGAATGATTAATGATAAATAATCTTACTTGAATTAAAACATGGATCCAAGGTAATACAATAGGGTTTTGAGGCCCTAAATACGACCTATGAAGCTGCTACAAGGACTAGGGTTCGTCTCCCTAAGTTATACAAAGTTATCCCCAAAAGTTACACACTAAAACCCTAAAATCAGTTTTGTATATATAGACATATCGACGCGACGACGTCGCTTGATGCTCCTGACGCCGTCGCCACGTAGATGGTTCTAGATTCACTTTAAGTCGGCTACGTTGTGACGCCATCGCTAATATCCATACATCGTCACCAGATAGATCACGACGGCATCGCTTTATGCTTGCGACGCAGTCTCCACGCTCTGAGAATAATACTTCTTGGTGAATCTTGGTGCAAGTCCGTAATCTCGTCCGTTTCTTCTCCAAATGAGCCCAAGTCACGTGTATTTCCTTCAAATGCCATCCAAGTGCTAAAAACCTGAAAACAAACGATTAAGCACATAATCTGGGCATATTTGATGATTTAGGGGGTTAAATGACCCTAAAATAGTGTATAAAATGCCACTTCATCACAAACATTCTTAATATTTAATTCAGATTATACTCAAAAGTTTTTCTACCAACTTTCTCGAAAAAAACGGAATTACAGTACTCGAAAGGTCATGGGGACCCACGTTTTGTGACAGTTTTACCACTCGCAATTAATGCAGAACTCAAACTAGTTTTATTTTCAAACATATAAAAATTTTGTGGCATAAATTGTTCACCTTTTCTCACACACACACATCATTTTTACTCACTCAAAACCCTAAAACCTCCATTTTCATCACCTTTCATAAATCCTTTCATCCAAATTGAAGAAAAGTTTTTCTTTTAAAAAATCAAATGGCTTCGGAATCAACTTCCTCACAACAATCATCACATCTTTCACCATCATCAAAAGTTAATTTTAAGTATGAGGATGGTATCATTGCTTTCAATAATGCAGTTGCACTGCTTGAGCACACAAACAATTTATAGTTTTATACCATCCCATGCTTAGTTTTCTCTCAAACTATTGCATCGGTACCACTTTAACCATTCAACCCTCTGCAATCTACGCAGAGTACATCAGAGAATTCTGGTACACAGCGGATATAGATGAGGAAACCAAGACCATCACCTTCTTACTTTCATCATTTGAAAAACTTTTTTCCTTTTATCAAGATGAATTTATATCTGCCATTGGCCTACCCATTTGTAAAAATGCTATTCCTTTATCCCCCCCAAGGAGACCGTGAGGGCTGGGCTGGCTACTTTAGGTTTATGTGACAAGGACAAACCATCCTTTTCATCCACTGTCCTTGTTAACTCCTCGCCTTTAAAGATCAAGTATTTCACACTTACCTGGAGAATATTCATACAATATATTGTCAAATGTTTGGGTGGGATGCAGAGATCACATGACCAACTAAACCTGAATCAGCAGACCATTACATATAGTCTTATTTGGGGGCTGGAGATTGACATTGGGGCAATCATTGTTTATGACTTAGTTCATAAGCTTCAAAATGAGAAGAAGAACAAGGAGGCAAATATTTGTTATACTAGGTTTTTATCCCTAATTTTTGAGAAACTGCCAGGAGAGAACTACATCAATGATGCTATCACTTTTGTACAACCCCACACCATTTCAACTGCTTCTTTTCAGAAACCATTAGCATCTGAAGTTGCTTTGACTTCACATATGCTAAAAGTAGCTAAACTTTTTCAAGAGCCTGGACAGTCTTTGATCCTTTCCTCTGAGAAAGTGAATGTTGATGATGGCATTGACAAGTCCTTGTCCAGGACCATTGTGCAACCATCACTTAGCCCAAAGCACCAACTGACCTGAAGCCACAGAAGAAGAGAATCCCACCTTCTTCCAAACTAAAGTCTTTATATAAGGTCAGGGTTATTCTTCCAAAGAAACAAGTCGCTGAGACTCAACACGCTGAGGAAACAGTGGCCACCGCTGACGCCACCCAGAGTCTAGAAGCCTCTGAGTCGGCAGAGGACCAAGTAAACTAGCCTAAGACCGTTGAAGCCGAAAAGGTAACAATATTTAAAATATAAGGGCACTGCAAGCAACCACTCTCAAACTTCTCTAGGAGAGAGTGTTGAAGTTAAGGGCTACCCCGACCCAATAGAGTGTCTGTGTCTGCACCTACTTCTAAAATCTTTTGTACACTATATGTCTGCACTCAGGGGATGATATTAAAAGGCTCAAAACGCCTGATGTTTGACCTTGAAAACTTTAGACTTTGTTGGATTAACCCATATGTGAATGAAAGTCAACCCATGTATGAACTGAATCTCACTCAGACTTAGGGGGTCCCTTAAAACAATGAAAAGAGTCCCTAAGTCTTAGACTTTGAGAGGACTGGATAATCACACCCAGTCTTCTTAAGGGCAGCGAATAGCGATCCTACCCCTTATTACAAACTCACAACTGAAAAGAGTACTAAAAGTTTTAAACTTTTGAGGGGACTGGATAATCACACCCAGTCTTCTTAGGGGCAGCGAATGGCGATCCTTCCCTACATTACAAATTCACCTTTTCATCTAACACATTTATGCAGGTACTAGACCAAAACGTTCAGGAGGAGGTACAGGAGTCTGGTTCGGAATCTATAGGGGATGTCACTTTTGACCAGATCATGGATGAAATTGATCAGTGCTCAAGAAAAACATGAGAGCCCGTATGACACTGAGTCAGAGATCAAAATAATCAAGAAGTTTCAGCCAAGACAACCTGATGATGATGCTCAAATCACGTTTTTCAGTGCTGAACCCTCTCCCTTTAAATATGTTGAAATAAAGTCAACAAAGCATGGTGAATCTGACCTCTGACTCTGGACTCTGTTCCATGCCTGATGATGACCTGGTCTCTCTGACATGCTTTGAGACTCTAAACTCAGCTGGTAATGACTCTCAAGAAGGTACTGCTGAAACCTTGAATGCTTTCGCTGATATGCCAGCTCAGTCAGGCCCCCTTGGTCATCTTCATGAAGAGTTGTGCACACTTCAAACCAAGGTTGATCAGTTAGAATCCAACATATCTAAGAAAGTGGCTGATGATATTCAGTCCTCTGTGCCTTCAATTGTTGCTGATACTGTCAAAGCAAATATGTCTGGTCTTCTCCCAGAGGCTCTAAAAAATACTCTTCCTCAGATGATTCAATATTCAATCAACAATCTGTTTCAAAATCCATTAAAGAGAAATTGCCATTGTTTGATGCACAAGTTCAACAGACCTTACAAGATCAGCTTCTTAGCATTCTTCTCAAGCCAATGAACAAATAATTTAATGCATTCAACACTCTGGAGAGTTGTAGGTTTTTTACCCTTCAGTAAGAAGTGAGCAAAGTAATCAAAACTAAGCTAGGGGTGTCAGTCAGAAACAAGGTTCATAAAGGAATGAAGGCGGTTTCTAACAAACTAGCATCAGTTAAATCCATTGTGGCCATAAACTCCCAACATGTTCAGGATATCAGACTTATGTTTAAGGACATGGTTTTCCTCCTTGAAGCAGCAGAAGTCTTTAAAAAGGCTAATGCTGAAGGGGAGAAGCGGGAGAAAAATAACCCTGAAACACCAACTGAAGAGAAAGATGCTCAAAACCCTGATCAAACTCAAGGGGAGCAACATTCAGGGGATGCCACTATGGCTAATGCTTAGGGGGAGCAACCACCAGCTCAAGAATGATAAAATGTTGAACAAGCCCCCCTTGTCAATGAAGAAAATACCCTGGTTCTTCATGCTTCAGTGGAAAAGAGTTCAAAGGTAAACACTTTAGAAAAGAAAGTAACAAATGATGAACCTCCTGCCAAGAAACTAAAGTTCTTAATTCCAACATCATCATCAATTCCATCACCAACACCTTTGAACTCAATCATGCCTGAACCCATACAAAAGCCTGATGCTACTAAAATGACAATTGAACAATTTACTAAACATCTCAACAAGACCACTTCATCCATTTTCTCTTTTACTCCTCCAACAAAGCCAACTCCTCTCAAAGATAAATCTAAAGGGAAGGGTATTGCAACTAAAGAACCATTGAAGGAAATCATGCCTTATAGTTCTCAAAATACCAAGTCTCAAGTCTTTTGCCATTCCATAGGGGAAGCTAACTAATGAGGATGTCATGGCTCAAGTTAAGGAAATGAAAAGACTAGCTGATATCAAGGCTGAGAAAGAGAAATATGAGAAATCCTTGCAGAAAATCTTTACCCTGTTACAATCAGAGCTCAAACTCAGAAAATAGCTGAGTATGAGGCCAAAAGGAAAAAGATGTGTGATGAATACAATCATCAAATCACTCATAGGGCTGATCAACTGCCAATCACAAAGATCAGCTACAGAGTTAATTCTTCCAAGGAAGCAACTATGAGGATCATCAGAGGCAATGACCCACTGAACCTCACTATGCATGAAAAGTTTAGATTAAAGACACTGGGTTTAGTGAATGGCTTGAAGTACATGCTATGGCATCCAAGTCCAAAGGCAAGTTAAATGATTTACTCTTCAAAGCCTCAGATCCAAGTTTCAGTGGGTCTTAACTCAAGTAAAAGCTCTAGGCATTCCTCCACCACCTGAGCTTTCTACCTTTGGGGTCTCAATCAATGTCAGGAAAAGAAAAAGAAGCTCAAAGATCCTACAGGAAGTGTTTGTGAAAGAAAAATGTAGTGGTTGATGGGATGCATAGGAATCTAATTCCTCCTCCAAGGGTTAAAGGCAGAAAAGGCCTTGTCATCAGAGAGCCTGAATCGGGGATCTTCTACTATAATGGTAACTTTTACTTGGCATTTCAAAGAGAAGAAGAATTTCATCTAGCCACTACTGCCCAGCTGATCAGACTATATGATGCCATTCAGAGAGGTACTCTAGAGGCAGAAGAATTGTTCAAGAAAATAAGGCTGACAATAGAAGCTAGGGATAATGTTGATCATGCTAGGAAAATTGTACAAGATAACTTAGATGGCTTGGGCCAAAACATGTAATAAATTAATAGTTATTTTGTCCTTTTCTTTGTTAAATTATTTGTAAGAAGAAGTTGTGTCTCACTTACTTTAATTTTTTACTTAGCTCAATTTATATTCAAATAGGGGGAGATTATTGGACCAATTTAGAGCCCAATGATCAGTGCCTAGAATTAAACAAAAATTAGGTTAAGTATTGAAAGACCCGCTGATAGACATCAACGGGTATTAAAGGACTCGCTGAGTGCAAAGCCTCATCGAGCAACCTAAGACGTATTCAAGTCAAAGACATCGTCAAGGAAGTCGAAGATCACTTGAAGACATACTCGTCAGATGGGATGGATATCAGCTGATATGTAGAAGGAATACGTTGTGGTTCTAAGGAGAGTCGGAGGTGGCAATACTCTGACTATCCTGTTACCTTTTGAAGAAGAACAAGCTGAACTTAAGCTTTTATCTAAGCTAGGTTTAGGCGGGAAACTCAATAAAGCTTTAAGGCGGGACAAAAGGTTATTTGAGTTAAAGCCTATACCAAGTACGAAGTTGGTAAAAGTAGTGAACAGTTGGCAGAACTGCTCACTAAAGTATAGGCGGGTAGTTTTCAAGACTAGACGTGCATTAAATACATCGTACGTCCTCCACTAGATTCTTGACACGTTGCAACTACCCCCACTAAGGACGCAATCTCGTATTAGTATAAATAGAGAATGTTGCAAGGAGTAAATGCTATCGCTTTTATTGTTGTATTTATTATAGGCATTTACTCCTTTGTCGAACTTACAAGGTAGACATATGATCCACTCAGCTGGTCTATATAAGTTCGCTTGTAAACTTGATACTCTATCAAGTTTACTTGTTGAAAGGGTAATCTTACATTGTCATTCAACTTGTGCGATCCATAGCACACTGTAATACTTTGATTCTTATCAATAAAACATTACACGATTGAAAAGTTATTACTTGTGTTATTTATATTAGATAAGTGTTATATTCCATATAGACATGTAAATTAAAACTTTCACAATGTTCATCAGTTAGATCATGTTGCTCATCAGTTTTTCCTTTTCAAATAGCTTTTCTTTTTGTTTTCACGATGTTCATCAGTTTTATTTGATATTACTCATCAGTTATATCACAATATTTATCAATTAGATCACGTTGTTCATTAGATGTTTTTATGAACAACATCACAATGTTCATCAGTTAGATCACGTTGTTCATCAGTTTTAATGTTAAATAATTTTTTTGTTATATCACAATGTATATAAGTTTTCTAAAAAATTAAAAAAAATATAATGTTCATCAAGTTTCTATTTTCGAAGAACTTTTCTTTTTGTTTTCACAATGTTCATCAGTTTTATTTGATATTACTCATCAGTTATATCACAATATTTATCAGTTAGATCACGTTGTTCATCAGATTTTTTTATGAACGTCATAATGTTCATCAGTTAGATCATGTTGTTCATCGGTTTTATTTTTGAATAACTTGTTTTTGTTATATCATAGTGTATATAAGTTTTCTAAAAAATAAAAAAAATACAATGTTCATTAATTAGATCATACTATTCATCAATTAATAGTCAAAATAGCAAAAAAAAAACTGACAAAAGTAAAAAGAAAACACTCATCACCATGCATTAATTTTTTGAACTTTTTATAAGAATCATACCCTTACTTCATGTTATGGTGTGGTAGGGCTGAGCAAAACAAATCGAAAACCGAACTGAACCGACAAACCGAGCCGAGCTGAATCGACCGAAATCAAACCGATCATTTTCGGTTTGGTTTTCGGTTTTATATATTTATGGTTTTTTGTTTCGGTTTAGTTTGGTTCGGGTTAAAACTATGAAATATGCCTAAATTATCTATTCGGTTTATTTCGGTACAGTGTTCAGTTTGATTCGGCTTTTATCAGTTCGGCTCGATTTTGATCCGATGCTCGGCCCGCGTGTAGTGTTGCCGTGTTGGTAGTTTTTAGTTTTGGGAAAATGATTTTT